>KZ538167.1:83846-111817 GCA_000934665.2 Catajapyx aquilonaris | reverse complement strand
CGCAGGCAGAAGAGACCCGTCGCTGGGTCGTCCGCGTCACTCACTCGATTTGTAAACAGTGGCAACAATGGACGCAGTCTCCATGGGCTGATGTTTGAATTAGCCCGCCGGACGGGGTTGCCAGGTAACGCCGCCGCTGCCGCCGAAAAAAAACATTCAGCGACGGCTATTATGTCCAGCACTGTACTGCAATTATTATTCTTGCCAACCTGCCCGTTGCTCTATTGTTTTCATTGTTGAATATTCAATGTTGATTATTGTTGTAGAACATGAGTGAGAGAGGCAGATCCATCATTTGGGCTTGAATTATTGAATTATTTGGGACAAAAAGGGGACAAATCGAAACTCACTTCACACAAACTCGGGCCACACTCAAAAATATTCACTCCAAACACACATCAATACCAATGTCGGACTATGAGACCTGCACCAGTTATGGAAGGGAACTGCTCTTGTCTGCGCCCTGGAACCAACTGGCCGTTCGAATGAGGATGTTTGTTGACCCTGCTGTTGACTACTCCTTGGTTGTCCTTGGCAACCTGCCAGAAGTTCAATTGTTTCACTTTGGGAGGGGGGATTTGGTTTAGAACGCGAGAGACGAAGGAGAATCCTTACCTCTGGTTGTTTACAGCTCTGCAGGGTCATGGAAACAGATGGAACAACAATGGGAAAGGGAAAAACCCGAATTTTTGGGGGGAGGGCTTTTTATACTCGACGAAATGCGGTGTTTGGACTTTTCCCGGGGTCAGTGATATATAAGACATGGCTGTGAGAAATTTGAGCGCTCTCCGTACCCGGGAAGTGGCTTAATTATGCGTGATAAATAAATGTACAAATTTTGAGCTTTATATATATGGGGATATTGGGATCCAGGCATTTCACAACACCTACCACTGATTTAAATTTTTATAATTTTACATGTCAATCAAATCAGGATCATTTAACACTTTACATAATCATCACTGTCCTCCAGTTTGCAAATTAAATTTAAATTAAATTCAGAATTCAGGAAGGTTCCTATAGGGCAATTCCAAATGCAAAAATTGCAAATTCTCAACTTTCGAGCCCAGGTTTTCGCTACTCAGAGGACATTTAAAATCAAGTAATTTCATGAAATATTAAGAACGTCCAATAAAATGATCCTGTCACGTAGCAAAATCAAGCCTGAAGAAATCACTTTTTTTTTACAATGCCCAATTTGAGTCAAATAATTCACAAAACTTAAACATAACTAGTTCAATTAGTGGAATGTACTGTACGTCATGACTACCCCTTATAGAGTGTGGTACAATGGCGCAGCTAGGCTGAACAGGTCAGTTGCCAGTTAGTTAATTATTATGACTCGAAAAATTGGGCACATTCTACCATTATTGCAAATGCTGCAATAAAAATTCCCACGCATTCAAGAAGCATCATGGAGCCATTTTAATGGTGAAAAGCTCGCAAATTAGCTAAACCCTGATTTTCACCAAGGCAACAAAAAAAATCGGGCGTTTGAATATTTTGATTGATCTACAATCCCCACTGGAAACACAGGAATTTGCAGGAAAATTTATAATGGAAGAGGTCAAGAGGGTTGTGTTCGTCAGGTAGGCTACTCACCAGAGTCGTAATGCTGGTCGTCAAGTATTTCATGTTGACAACGCAGCCCTAGGACCATTTTGACACTCAGCGTCGATGGATACGTCTGCAGTGGTACTCGATCCCAAAAAGGGTGTCTCAGCTGCGAATATAAAACGCAATATTATATATAATACATGCCGCAGTATTTGACTGGTTCAATAATGGGATAGTATGTAGCCAGCACTTGCTAAATGCATTCAGTACTATCCCATAGCCATATTATGTATGCTTACCATATAGTTCAGACCCGTGTCATCCAGAAGCAGTCGAACCTTCTTCGGTGCAAGTCAGGCAGGGAAAGAGAGATTCCAGTCTCCTGCCCCCTTCCCTGGTGGTAGAAACGACTTATCTACACAGCAAAATGCGTAGATCTGATATGACTATAGTCCGATGGAGCAGATGGAGTTGAACACGCTTCAAGGCCACTGAGGGCCTTCTCGAGTATAGTGCAATGCATTGTGGATTTGTGTGGTCAATTTTTGTTATCATAATTGATCAGAAGGGCAGCTTTCGTCACACACAAATACGTCCAGAAAGTGACGTCAGCGCACTTTCTGGACGTATTTTAACCCTGTCTAACCTGCTGGTCCAATCGTCCTATTGGAATTTTTAATTAATATAAATACATATTATTGTTGTGATACACTTGGAGCTGACAGCTTCAAGAGTGTAGTCGGGTCGGGTCACAATATTTCGGTGCTGACATTGCAACAATGTATGACATTCCAGGACAATTAAGTGTCTCACAGGCGGGTCGGCTTCTAGAAAAAAAAAATGGGTCCCTTCTTCCCTAGGGAGTATGGGTCGTCTTATCTAAAGGGAGGGACAGACAAAAAGGAACGCAGAAAATGAAAAAAAGGCGGGTTAAATCAAATTCGCATTTATTTGGCGCCTTCTCCGTGCTTTTTTCTTTAAAAAAAATCTACAGTAATAATTACTAGGAAACAAATTTGAACTTTTTTTTTGCCCATATGCAGTAAAGTTTTAAAACGATATATCTCAAAAACTGCGAGTGTTAAAAGATTTTGGTTAACGTATTTGAAATCAGCGCAAAAAATACAATAGGAATCGCACAATCATGTACGCATGGGACAAAAACCAAGTTCAATTTTTGTTTCCTAAAAAGTGTAATTAGTGTATTACCAACCATAACGGTGAGTAACTGGTGGAGGTTCACAGCTAAGCTAATAATGACACAACTATTTACTCGGGTCTGGTGTAGTATGGGTGGGTACGTGTCCGGATGTGGAAATCCCATCAAACATGAAATTGGGGAGGGTAATCTTATCTGGGGGGGGGGGNGGGGGGGGGGGGGGGGAAAGTAAAGCTCATGCTCGCCACTCCCCAGTGCCAAAACAAACAAACCGCATCTGCCTAACCCACCATTACACAAACGGAAAATAGAAAGAAAAAAAAACACACACACATTGGGGGCCACCCTGTACTTTTAAGCTGTTGTTCACACGACACTGTCTTTGGTCGTTGTTTTATGACACATACTTTTTGGCCATCCGAAGCTTCTTTGGTACATACTGAGTGTCTTCACTGCTGGATGAGGACGGTTCGGTCGACGATGCAGGTTCAGACGAGGGTGCCGTCGACGTCGGCGTCGCACCGCTCAAGATTGACTCGATGGTATGCCTGTGGAAGGTCTGGGGCATTGTCTTTCGAGGCTCAGTCGGGAAGATGGGTCTCGGGTAAAAGATGGGCGGTGGAAGCAACGGCAGCATCTCGTGTCGGTAAGGAGGCGCCGTCGACGTCGTCGGAAGGAAGAAAGACCGTGGATGGTACGGCGGCAATGGGGATGGCCTGACCAAAGGCACCGTTTCCTTTCTGCTGCTGGTCAACAGGCCGGACAGAATGGACGTCTCTGAGGTCGAAGGTGACCCAGATGAGCTGCTAGCCACTGGTTGCTGCTGTTGCTGTTGCTTCGTGTGAACCTAAAATTTGCGAATTTTTAATATTTGCAACAAAAAAAGAAACGAAGTGAGCAGTACCTTAGAGTGCCTCTCCAGATTGCTCTTGTTGTTGGTGACATACACGCACAGGCTGCATTTGAACGGCTTGATTCCCGTGTGGACACTGAAGTGACGTCGAAGTTGAGCTCTTCTTGGGAACTGGTGTCCGCACAGTGAGCAAGGAAAACCACGACGATGCAACGCCTACAATGCGACATTTGGGTTCAGATGAGCGTCGTTGCGCCTTTCACTCATTTTACGTACCTTGGTATGCCGCCTAAGATCAACTTTGGTTTGGAAGAACTGTCCACAGCACTCCTGAACACCAGAAGGTGTGTGCATTGCCCTCAGATGACGCTGCAGGTTGTTCCGTCTGTCTGTTGAGTAACCACACTGTGAGCACTGGTGTGACAAACGTTCATTAAGTATGGACTGCGACGACGACGTCGATGGTCCATCCAACCTTGGAGTCTGCAACGGTGGACCGAATGAACCTGCAACAATGCAAACACTGCAACCAAAACTCACTATAAATATGACTTGTGACAATTACCTGCAAATGAGAACTGCATTGTTGGGCACCGACAGGTTCACTCAAAATATATACACCCAAATGAGACTACCAGTGTTTTGTGTGTTTCCCTTTATACTCACCTGCGGGGGAGGGGAACGATGAGTCCAAAAATGGGAGGGCCAAACGACCACCCCGATCATCATCGTGGTAAAGAAAAAAAAAAGAAGCAAATTTGGTCATAGTGAGTGAGCAGGCAGCACGTGGCCCCCCTTCCATACAACTATTATGTCCAGCTGCACCAATTTGCTCATCAAAATCCGGGGGACAGGTGGATATACAGTAGTCTTTTTTTTTTACAGCCACGTTTCATCCTTTTCTGTGGAAAAAAAAGTGGTGGGAAACATCCAGGATGGACATCCCAGATTTTTTGGAGGGAGCCCATCTGCCCCCCCACTTTGCATGTTTGATCTGTATCACTGTCCGGATGAGGAACCGGAAACTTCCGCACACACCTATGGACTCTTGGGAAACTAGCTGTTTTAAAACGCGTTATAAATAGTAGTGTGGTGTGAGGCAATTTGAGTGATGGAAGCGTGAAATTGTTCTCAGGAAAAAAAAAATGTCGGTGACCTTCAGGAGATCTTGACCTTTACTAAGAATTTCCCACCTGTCTCAACTTCTTTAGAAAAAAAATTGGGTGGAATTTTGCAATCTTATTACAATATAAAGTAGAAAGTTTGTATGTATGTCCGGGCTACCGAACATACTTCCGGACTATTGAGAATAATGACACTTATTGGCACTTCACAAAAATAATTTTTCGCACTTTTCACCATTTTTTTGTTCACTTTAGTTACCGTATGTAATGTAATGTTATATTTGCAATCTTCTATAATAAAGCAGAAAGTTTGTCTGTATTGACCGCGTTACCGAACATACTTCCGGACTATTGAGAATTATCATGACACTTATTGGGACTTCTTCACAAAAATAATTTTTCGAACTTTTTTCAATTTTTTTTGTTCACTTATGTTATGTTCTATGTTTGCAATATTCTTATGTATAATAATAAACCAGAAAGTTTGTCTGTATGTCCGCGCTACTTAACAGACTTCCGGACTACTGAGAGCACTGAAACTTGGCACACTCATGGCTTATTATGTGCTTCTGATTCAGATTCAGGGAAAAAAATTCCCCAAATGCCCCAAACTTTTATTAGTCCTAATCCTACATAATAAATCAGAAAGTTTGTCTGCATGTCAGGGCTACTAAACACACTTTCGGACTACTGAGAATGATGAAATTTAGCACTTCAAAAGATCGCACTTTAAGTTATACCATATTTTTGTTTAACTTATTTATATTACGTCTTGTTAAGTTTGCAATCTTCTTATATAACGAAGCAGAAAGTTTGTCTGTACGTCAGGGCTACTAAACACACTTCCGGACTACTGAGAGTGCTGAAACTTTGGCACACCAATGATTTAGAGAAAAGTCCCAAACCCGCGCTTTTTTGAGTCCTAAAACCCCCCAAATTTTGGATTTGATCCAGTTAATGATATTACGAGGTATTATTAGCACGTTGTATAAACCATACATAGCTAAAGAGTGTTGAGTAGTCTTGATCAGATATGACAAGGAGATAGCGAAACTTGGTTTTCCACGTCGTATTAGATTATACTCCAAAGATTATTAAGTTACTAGCAGTGGTTACCAAATGATTATTTTTAAAAAAAAATTATAAGCTCCCGTTGCAAATTCTGAATCGACACCACCTGGCATCACCTTTCCCCCCATCAACAATAGTGTCACCACCAGTCACCGCTCGGTGTTAAATCACCTAATTGCCAGTCGATACCCTTTTAATCAGCCTTGCGACAGGGAAGAGTTGACTCCGACCATATACGATTAATGAGGCCAGAAAGGACAACAATCAAACAGTATAGGGTCCCCCTCTTCTTCCTACAGGAACATCGGCAGCCGTTGGTCACGGATTGATGGACACACCTGGGCTCATTTTTATTATACCCAATCGGTATGTGCACCAACAATGCAACGGTACTTGAATTAATAATATATATTTTTTTAAACAAGAGGACCATCTGCCCGACACCATCGTGAGAATCCATTAGGTGCAACAATAGGCGAGGTCGACTCTAAAGGTCGAGGGAAGATGCTCGCGTGCGGCTTGTTGGCCCCGGGGCCAACCCCCGGATCTGCGGAACCCACCGGATATTATAACTCCGATTCATGTCTCCCCTTTTTAGATAGGTCCGATGGGACTGAATATTACATGAGAAGAGGACAGCTTACTCAACGGAACTATATACAAACGCCTCTAAAAAAAAAAGCACACACCTGACCTCATCATGAATTATTCCGGTTCCCATGAACATCGCCCGGATATATATTGCGTCATATGACTTCCTTATTACACAGTGGTAAACACATATTCAATTACTGGCGGGGCGTACTTTATTGACAAAAAATATTGAAAGCGAATGTACACATATGAATATTTACTGCCCTATAAATATTAATCCTATTAAGTATGAGGAAACAGCTTCAATGAGACTAAACGAGGATTTACAACCCGACAAATCCGTTTAGTCACACATATAATATCCGACCTTGTAAAAATATGCGCGCGGCCTGTTTCTTCAGTGTGTGAGAGTGTGTGTCGTAATATTATCCTGAAAAGAACGTGACAGATACGTGAGCATGTGCCAGCTAACCTTGACTCATCAGTAAGGAGGTCACAAGCAGCCATGGCAGACTCGTCGCGAAACTCGGTCGGAATTATAGGAAGGTAAGCAAATTTTATGGAGTTTAACATAATAACATACATTTACATGTGTGTAATAAAATTTTTCAGATTTTTTTTAAAAATGAGTTAAAGGTGTTCAAAAATATTAATTGTTTTCTTTAATAATTAGTGGATTGATTGGGCGGAGTTGGGCAATGCTTTTTGCTGGGGCCGGATACCAAGTGAGGCTGTATGATACGGAGCCGAAGCAGATTCAGAATGCGTTGGATGATATTCTGAAGCAGTTCAAGACGCTGAAGGAAACTGGGATGCTCCGTGGGACTAAGACACCGGAGCAGCAACATTCTTTGATCAAAGGTATCGGTACAAAAGGACAGTAATTACCCAACTGGCAACCACTTAAAAATTTGAGATACCGTAACTTACATAAGACTGTTTTCAACAAATATTTCCAGTTGTTCAGTACATTCAAGTATGTATGACTATACTTACCTTATTACACGTTGCAGGTTGCAGCAGTTTGTCCGAGTTGGTGAAGGGGGCCAAGTATGTGCAGGAGTGCACCCCGGAGTCGCTGGACCTCAAGCGCAAGGTGTTCTCGGAGCTGGATAGCGTCGTGGATGATGTGACGGTTCTGGCCAGTTCAACAAGCGCCATCCTTCCATCGGACTTCTCCAGCCACCTCAAGCACAAGGAGCAGGTCATCGTTGCTCACCCTGTAATTGATGACGATTGCACATGCATGCGGCTAGGATTTGACATTTCCAAATTTCTAGGTGAACCCGCCTTACTACGTGCCTCTGGTTGAAATAGTTCCTGCCCCGTGGACTAAGCCTGAGGTGGTCACCCTGACCAAGGAAATCATGGCCGAGATAGGTCAAGCGCCAGTCACGCTCTCTAAGGAAATCGCTGGATTTGCACTCAATCGTATCCAGTAAGTGCACGTTTGATCATATGGGTCATCAGAATGCTAATTTTATATCCCTTAGGTATGCAATCCTTAATGAGTGCTGGCGACTGGTTCAAGATGGGATCCTGGACGTTAAGGATATCGACACAGTCATGTCTGAAGGCCTTGGGATGCGATATGCTTTCTTGGGACCTTTTGAAACTGCCCATCTGAATGCTGAAGGTAAACATTCTCGCCTAGGTACTTCTTTGTTACAAAACATTTACGCTAAATACTCTGCAGGCATGGAGAACTATTGCGAGCGTTATGGTGAGACTATTCATCACATCAGCACTACTTTTGGTCCCATCCCGAAGATGGGAGGTGATCAGGCCAAGGAGGTCAATCGGCAGCTGTGCCAGATGACCTCTCTGGACCAGTTGGCCCAAAGGAGGGCCTGGAGAGACCAATGCCTGGTGTCGCTGGCCAAACTCAAGAAGGAGACAAAGAACAAATAGACATTATGGCTCACTTTATATTTGGATTTTGGGTCTTTTCTACATTGTACTGGCAGCATTTGATGTAGTCATTGTACTCTTGAGATGCATTGATTAAAATTCCTGCAGTTGAAGAATGTTATGTTTTTGAGCTGATCATCATCGACTTTCCGAGAGGGACATTGGGATGCTGAATAATATTACTGCGCATGGTACTTAACGAATTTTAATCACTTTTATACAAAACAGGTTTCCCCTCCACCTTTACAGATTAGCATAATCACATTCCATTAAATACTGTGGGCCGGAAATTGTGCAAAAAGTTGTGCAGTAGCACCAAGTACGACTCGATTCGTTGCTTCCAAAACGTGGCAGACAATGATATGTCAATAGCAAATATTCTAGGTTGTGGTCACTCGGGCGAGAAAAGTTTATGTTCCTCAACCTCATAAAAATCTCTCATATTTTCTGAAATACATACACACTGTCCACTGAACGACATAGGTTTAGAGAAATAATTTATGTTAACTTGTATCGCACCAAACTCTGAATCTTCAACAAAACGTACTGTATGCAAATTTTGGGGTAAACGAAGAAAGTAGGCAGCTAGACTAGTAAAATCATGACTTGGTACTGACGTCACAATATCTCCCGTCAACAGGATAACGAATAAATATCAACAATATTATGAAATCAACAATTACTGGCTAGTAGCACCACTAACCAAGTTCCGAAATATATTTCCACACAATCTTCGCATGTAAAACAAAATGCGTCACACTCGTCATTCTTCCAACACCGTCGCCTTTCAAAGCAGCCCTGCCCAACAGTAACACATCATCACACTTTCATAACGCCCATAATTTTGCAAAAACTCTTGCTACCTATTCACCTATCCTCCCAAACGAAGCGCACGTGGCAACGAGAGGGTACTCAGGAATAGGCAAAAAAAAACCCGGGTATTTTGCCCATCACTGTCAATATAGTATTTTGAAAATTACAGGTTTATAACAAGGCATTAAAAACAGTACGAGAATGAGAAATTCATAATTCAAAGTGGGATGGGTGCTGCCCAGCGTTGCGTAACAAGTCATCCTTTGTCATAAAGGATCGACTGCTCAAAGCACTTTCGACAAAATGGGGGTAAATGCATCACAAATCGGTGCTTTGCCATCGGAACACTTAAAATATTCATCTTCTCCAGCGGTTTGTAGCTGCCGTACAGTATGAACAGATGGTATTTTCTGCTGCAATAATAAGCACCAATGTTTCTCCAAAAATGACGCCCAGTTATTAAACCCGAGTGTTACAATAATTTTCCGCAGTGTGCTCTTACTTGGCAGCATCTTTCCCCCCACCGCCCTTCGACTTGGCCTGGTGTGTCCACAGTCCTTGCTGTTGGCCTCCGTCATCCTGGGACTCACTTGAAAAAGTGTGCAGTCGCTCTATGGACACGCTAAGCTGCTCCAAGGACTGCATCAGCTCCTGCATGTTCTCCCCAGTGGCTCTAAGTCCCTCTTCGCTTAGAGGAGCGTACAGATCTTGCTGCGCTCCAAGATCAAAATGCAGGCGAGCCAGCTTTTCCTGCTGCTCACGGATCGAGTCCATCTGCTCCATACTGCAGTCCTTGCCTAGTCGTAAAACCCAGATGACGTTACACCAACATATTCACATTCACACTGACTTACCGAATGCTCTGAGCTTTCCAGAGTGGAAGTCCTCAAGAAGATGGAGTAGAGCCTGTTCCATCTGTGTGACGTCTGTCGGGTCTGAGAGAAAAGAGTGGTGGTCACAGGGCCTCTCGACCTCCTCCCTCCGTGCGGAAGAAGTGGTCAATCCACTGTACTTGGTTCTCAAGCCACCTACACGCAACTGGTCTTTTGGGTGCGCACAATGTGCAAAGGAAAGCGGAAACGGAAACGAAAAAAAACAACAAACTCAGGAAAATAATAACAAAACAGTAATTAAAGCAATATTTACATGTGACAGATTTGGAGTGAAAGTAACAATACATGTTCGCCCCCGAAACAATTGGTCTCATCGCTCGGGAGTGACATCGCTGCATCAAATCGCTCACATGTAAATGCAGCTTAAATGAAACTAAAATAATTATTGAAAATCATACCTTGCACATGGGGTTTGGAAATACCGACACAAGGAAAAAATATTAAACGCATTCAATTGTAGGCACTTAAAATGATGGTGCGTAAAATGAGATGTGCAATAATAATAATAATCAAGAAAGAGTCGCTGAATTGTGCAACGAACGCTCGCTTATAAAACATGTTGGTCCTAACATTAATAACAATCTAATACCTCTCCTTTGCGCCATCATCCTGGCGACGGTTGGCCTCTCCCTGGCCTGCTGGTGCGTCCCGGTCCCTCCTGCGCCTCCGCCCTTGCTCTTAGTGTCCGTCCGCTTCACTCCCCCGTTGTCCGAGTGTGCCTTATGGACATGATGATGCCTATGCTCCTCTCCGGCTCCCATCTCGTTCACAAAGCTGAGTCTCGTGGTCTCCTTCTGTCCCCCGGCCGGAGTGGTCATGAGCTTGGGCAGCCGTCCGCCTCTGCTGGCTCCTTGAAGCAGGGATCCGACGCTGGTCCGCACCCGTGGTGAGAACGTGGCTGAGGTGGACTCGGTCGTGTTGTTGGTCTGAGTCGCAGTCGGGGTCGTCTGGCTGCTCTGTCGCGACGGAGGGTTGTTCGACGCATGGGCCGGCGGGCTAAGCGTCGGATCCTTAGCAGGTGGGCCATCCGCAGGTTCCATCTAATTAGTATAATAATTACCTTGCGTACTTGTTGATTAGTGTAATTACTAATCAACAAGTACGCAAGGGTGGCTAAAAGTAATGTCACATTTGGTAATGTCACATTGTGCCAATACCTACAGGGCACCTACAGTACTGCTGCTGCAATTAGTTATGCCGTCAATTACCACAGTGTAAATGCTAATTACATTTTTTTTGTACATTACCCGACATTTACCTTTTGATGAAAATCAAGCGGCGTCTCATACAACTTTTTCCGAAGTCGACGGCGTCCCGTCCGCTAGATGGCAGCACATTATGGTGTCGATGCCATCTGTCGGCAGCCATATGAACTGTGCAACAAGTATCATCATTACTGGATGGTACGTACTTGTAATTGCTGTATGACCACATGTCTGCTCAAATTGCGGTTGAAGATGATGAGGATGATGTTCCGAGGCTGTCGGCTGAAGCATTGTCGGCCCTGAAGGAGTTCTATGCTGAAGAAGAAGCTAGGAAGGCACCGCAGAACATTGAGGAGGACTGGGTACTGTTACATGCTTGGTTTGTTGTAATTAGGTGGTTAATTGAGTACTTTTTTTTTGCAGCAATTGAGCCAGTTTTGGTATGATGAGGATACGTCGAAGCACCTGGCTAAGAAGGCGATGGAAGCAGCCGGTGGAGGAAGCGTCGCCTGCCTCTCGTGTCCGTCAGTGTTTCGTGCGATGAAGGATATCGCACAGGACGGACTCAACGGTCTGCGCTTTAACCTTTAATTTGTCATGCAAGTTTCAAGCATCTGAATTATCTAAAATGCCTGCCTGAAAAAGCATCAAAAAAATCCTGAAATAATGAGCGATTGTACGCTTTTCTAAGTACCGGTACTTATCTTTTACGTACACACTCGACTGTTTAAAATTTAACTAAGGCAGTACAAAACCTGCATTGCAGTATTTGATGAGAAACCACAGATTAAAAGCCGAGTTTACGAAGCGAATTGACGCTTCGCCGAGTGATAACATTGCTGAGTCGTAACTAATATTGTTTGAGGTGATAGTAACAATCGATGTTCGTCTCAAACAATACTGGTTACTTGGGTTACTCAGCAATGTTAAGGTGCGTTTACATGTGAGCGATTTGACGAGCGAAGGCTGAGTAACCCAAGTAACCAATATTGTTTGAGGCGAAAATCGATTGTTAATTTCAGCCTCGGCGACGATTTCGCTCGTCAAATCACTCGCATGTAAATGCAAAAAGGCAACATTAGCTTTCCTAGATGATCTGGTTAGACTAGAGTGAATGATGGTCATTAAGGTAAATACATTATCTTGAGTGCAGTATCCTGGTCTAAATGCAGCTTCTGAGATTATTTCACTAAAGTTTGGCAATGACAACATTCTTTTCGCTAGGATTCTTGACAGTAGCTTTGTTATTGCACATATAAGACTAATTGGTCTGTAATTTGCTAGATTTTCAGCAGTACCTTTTCTGTAAATTGGAACAATTAATATTTGCGCCCATTCAGTTGGGAACGAACCAGTTGTTAAAACCGCATTGATTGTTGAGAGTAATAGTTTTCTGAAATTTTGGCCCGCCTTCTTCATTAATGAGTTTGGAATACCATCGATTCCTGGTGCAGATTTATCCTTCAGTTTTTTTTGATAGCCTGGTCAAGCTCCTTTTCCAGTATTAGGCTGTTTATTCCATCCTCTATTGATAGGAGAGTAGAGTAGCTTTGTGATTACTCTATTTTTTCCAGCCAAACTTTTGGAGTACGACCGTCGGTTTGATATATACTCGCCTGATTTCGTCCCGTATGACTACAATTCTCCGCAAGACTTACCGGCTGAGCTGAAAGGATCCTTCGATGTGGTAGTTGCAGACCCGCCTTTCCTGTCCGAGGAGTGCCTGACCAAAACTGCGGTTGCCATCAGGTACATTTGCAGGGCAGACTCAAGCGCAGGGCCTGCCAAAATAATCCTGTGCACCGGTGCGGTGATGGAAGAACTTGCTGCGAAACTGCTGAAGGTCACCAAGCGCAAATTCCAACCGACCCATTCCAGGAACTTGGCCAACAACTTTGCCTGTTACACCAACTATGAATTTGACTGACTGGAAATAAAACAGCGGTGCTTTTGGATCTGTTTTTATTACTCAAGGACTCTGTGTAAGTGTGTGTAATTTATTTTATTTTCAGGGCTTTCGGGGAGATATGTCACCATGTGGAATTGGCCCCCTTTTACCATTGATGGGACTAAAGGAATTGAGAAAAAAAAAAACAATTTTTTCTGTTTTTATTTTTTTTTAAAGATCAAAATTCAACACAGAGGAGACTCAGCTAACAAGCTCATAGTTTAATATATCATGTTGATCTAGGCAGTCAAACCTTGGCAGAATGGATGGGGAAACGGAAGAAGAAGAAAACGAACTGGAAAGTAGTCCAATCCGGTTTGAATATCTCCAGAGACTCTCCCAATGGAATATTTTCTCTCTCTCTCTCTCTCTTGGTCGAGCGAAGCCTAGTTTAGACTTCGACTGGATGCGTCTGTTTGTCCGGACCCAAAAGCAGGAGAAAACAACAACAATATTGATTGTTGAGCAAAACAATACAAAAAAAAAAGAAGTAAAGAGTGACATCCCCTTGAAAAAGGCGTTGTGTCCATTCCACTGGATATTTGTGCGTTTTACTTTGAGTCAATTGGGGAACTTCTTAACTATAGAAAGCAAGACATTTTCTTTTTCTTTTACATAATAATTTTTTTTCCTTCGAAATACTCCAAAAATGTTCAAAACAGCTTTTTTTTTTTGCGATATATTTCCAGAAAGAGCCAAGATTGAATATCTGTTCAATATTGCTTTCGTTAATAGAGAAAAGACAAATATATATATAATCTTATATATACGAAATCTCTCGGTAACAACAACAACAACATCTTTCTCTTTGGTCTTTGTGTGTAACGCTTAGTAATAAATTACTATAAACTGTGGGAACAGGATTTAAGGGTTTGTGGTATCAAACAACTATAAACTCCGTAGAGGTCCTAATAAATAGGTATCAGGGTTTTTTGGGGGGGAGTAAACGTTACAGGATGTGGGAAAAGTATAGGTTATGCAACCTACATAACTCGTGTGTCGTTGTGTGGGGAATATCTTCTTTTTTTTTCTTAAACCTTTGATTGTCCATTAGGATTGGGGTTGGAGGAAAAGGTAGTTTTTATACAAAAAAAAAAAATCACTTTCTCTCAACAGTCCGTGAAAATTCAAAAGTCCACTCCGGATAAAATTTCACAGAGAAAGAATTAAATGCAGTGCTTCACGAAAGCCGCACCCACTTGTGTATTATTAAATCAGCATCGAGATCTTTTTTTTTTTGGTCTCGAAGTTTGTAAAATTTGATATGCGATGATCCTCACTTACTTTTACATATGCGAAGCCTAACATTATTATTTTTTTTGCATAGCAGACCAACTAGAGCGGACCAAAGCGTGAAAAACTATCCAATCTGTTGCAGCAGTAGGAAAAAAAAATAACTACCTACTGACATTGCGAATTCAGCAAATTGGCCACTGAATTGTGGTTAAATTGCAAAATAAATATTTAAAAATTTAAAAGCACAACCCTTATACGGATTGAATGAGTGCATAGCTAAAACCTGCTGTACATTCAAGTAACAAATTGCTATCGGATAATGAACTATTGGTCCCACGGCTGGTATGTGGAATTTGCGAATTCAGGAGCTCAGTTGGAATGAATTCAACAAAATTTCTATAGCGAATTCCTAGGTAGTATAAACCTGTCATGATTTGGTTTCATACAAAATGATCCTCATGTGCCCAGAGTTCATCCTAAAACATTGAACCATTTCATATGGCTAATTATTTGCTGTCCTTGTATAATAGCGACAAACTCATGTAAATGTTGGCACTTTGCATGATGATAACATGACCAAACAAGAGGCACGTTATGAGGTACTTTGTGCCAAACTTTGGAAGCGATCTGTCGCAGTTAAACAGAGCTTAACAAGAACAAAGTAACACCTAAAGTTAGAAGTGAGCTTGTAGACTCTTGTCGCAGGGTGACTATAGCTTAGCGTGTCACTAAAACTTGCAGAAACTTGTCTCATTGCAAGGCGATATCAACTAGGAAAGTGACAAGTGGATGTGCAGGCCTATATATAGTAGGTAGTGCTCATGTGAAAAACCGAAAAAATAACATGTTTACATTAGTTGTTATGATTTTCTTTGGTACCATTTAGTGTGAAAAACATGTCCTGAAAAAATATGTTTTTAAAATACGAACTTGTGCAGCGTATTTCACAAGCTGTTCAAATAAAAACTTAATATTCAGAGTTTATTTTGACCATATTTGTCATCAAAGAGGGCTGCAAAATTTTAACTCACTAAAATTTGTTACGATTGTGAATATTTTCATTTGTACTAATGAACGCAATTAAAATTTATAAGCAGAATGTGTCCCGTTACTTCACATTTAAATTTTAAGAGCGTGATTCTTACTTCTCAATTTGTAGATATGACTGCAACGATGTCCACAACCGAGCTCCTGAACCGCGTAATTTCCGCCTCTCACCTTTCTCATCAAGCATACGTCCGGTATAGTTCTACACAGCGGTACGTTTTGTCACGTGTTAAGGCGATGCGATGGGCGGAAAGTCATTTGCAGTACGTTTGGGACGCTAAATTGCCATTGGCCAATCAGAGCTCGTCTACTATCCAAAGAGGAGCGCTGATTGGCTCCCGCTCGCGTTCTGAACGCGTCCAGGTTCAACTGAGAGAAAAATAAATAAAACAACGATGCGAAGCGAGGTATCACGTTAATACATGTGGAGCCCCTACCATCAATTGAAAAGAGTCACCTACGACCTACGGGGTCACACCGAAGTGGTGATCTCCTCGATAACAGTCACGTTTCTGGCGGGCCTTGTCCTGTGCCACGTGTGCTGCCTCCTGAGCGCAGGGGGCGGCGGACAAGGCAGGTTCTCAATGCCCACTGCCAGCGCGTCCTCAGCCCTGTACCGCATCCCATACCCGCCGCGGTGGTGCTGGTGGTGACCACCCGACCCCGACCCGACCCGAGCCAGGTCCTCCGGTTCGCTGAAACTCACCGAGATGGTGTGGCCCAGCGGTCTCCTGGTTGGGTTACCGGCAGGGACGACGGGATGGTGGAAGTGGTGGTAGCAGGGACACACTGGCTGCTGCTGGCTGGGAACCATCCTGAACCTGGGCTGGATCGGCTGCTGACTTGCTGGGGTCAAAGAGCAGTGGCACTGTTGCTGCTGCTGCTCCTGCTGGATCTGCTCCCATCTGAGGCACAGGGGACAGTTGGAAGGAGCCAGGGCCGTCCAAGGGTCGTCGGTGCAGGCAGGCAACAATGCGGCAGTGTCCAACGCGGCTCCGTACGAGTAGCTCTTGGGAAGATTGGCGAAGTTGATCGGCTGAGGATGAATAGCGCTGGTGCTCGGGACTTCAGTGTACGACCTGAAGCTTCCGCCTCTGTCCCTGTCCAGTCCGCTGTGCTGCAATAGGACACTCACATCAGTCACCAATTCGGCCGAGGCTGTTATATCCGGGGTCAACTGAACAACAAGAAGCCCAGAATTGTCCTGGAAGTGTGTGACATGGTGTAAGACCAATCATGGGCTGTCCTCCCCTCCCACAGGGACGTACCGGAACAAGATTTACCAGGAGATTCATCCCATTGTGGGACCAGAGGCTGAGAGGATTACCTCGTCGCTTACAAAACAACCGTCCATAAATGGTTGGGGGGGTTTGAAAGGAACCAAGCGGCTGCTGGACATGATCGCGGCGCAAATGCAACTGAGGGATCAATAGGAGGTAGAGATAATCGGTCTCTATATTAACTCTATAGACCGCATTCACCTGCGGCGTACATAGACGAGGGTGCCTTTGAATTGATCAGAGAAAGAGAAAGAGAGACGCGGGTGTCATAGCAACGGAATCCTCAGAGGTGATGCACATCGTTATGTGATGGCGGGGGCTTCGTTCGCGGAATACTCAAATGTGCTGATGGAGGAAATCAAAAGAGCCGAAAGCTAATGCCGGGAAAAATCACAAACGCTGGTTCTTGGTAGGGAGTCTATAAAGCCTTTTGATGTGACGCATGTCAGAAAAATGTATGCTTATAGTGGTCCTCAGATGCTGCGTAATTCCGAGAAAACTGTCTATTTCAATGGTTAATTAAAGGCACATAGCGAATTCTACTTACAATCTGAAATGGCCGCATTAGACGCTTAAAACGCGGCGGAAAAATCGGCTGCGTTATTTCCGTCGCGTTTTTTCCGCCGCGTTTTAAACGCTTACCGCTGAGGATCCGGCCCTGGACCTCCTGCCCCCGGGCGTCCCTGGCGTCGGAGGTGCGGACGCCACCGACACCGCCGCCGAAGTGGATGGCCCCGGACAGGTCAAACCCGAAGGCCCCGGTTCGCCCATGCTGGAGACGGTGGGGACGCCCACGGCGCCGAAAGCGTCGTCCTCGCTGATGCAGGCGCACAACGGCGCTGTGCTGCTTCCACTCCGAGGAATCATCAGCGGAAGAGGTAGCCTGGCGTCCACCGTGGAGCAAAGGACGCCCGCGTCGGGCAGGAACTGACCAGGCCTTGAACCACCCGCGCCTTCAGACGACGAGCGTCGCGACGTCCCTCCAAGAAGAAACAGCAGGAGGCTGGCCAGGAGGGTGAACACCAGCGCCAGGTAGTAACCTCCACGGGATGTGCCTTCGTTGATGTAACCTGTTAACAAATTAAATATTAAAACTAGAAAATCCCTCGCTTCGCTCGGTTTTTTCAAGGCCTGCGGTCTACGGCTGTGGAGGCCATTTTGTTAACTGCTCAGGCCTTAGAACAGCTCAGTTATCAGAAAGAACCGTTTACTGACTGTCAACAACCTGACAGTTGTGCCAACAGGAGAGCGAAGTAGACTCTCAGGCCGACAGCAATGGAATTGATAGTTGCCCGCCCTATCCACCAGAGGCGCTGATTCCACCCCATTGCGCCTGCGCGGAACGAGGGCCAATCGGAAGCGTCGAGGTAACAATATAAGGCGAACCAATCATAAGGCATAACCACTACGATTTTAATATTATAGACTTAAAATCAAATTTAAAAAATAAAATAAAAATTCGACATCAGAGAGAACTCCTAGCTAGTTCTTCCCACTTCTGGCATCGAACTCTAGACCTATAATCATGGCTCTGTGCCTCACCTGCTGGGCCACCAAAAATCACCAAACCGGAGCAAGCCATAATTAACCCTTATTTACATAAGCGGGGGCCTCTGCAATTTACCCCTCTCCGTGATTCCAGATCTCATTTCCTGGGGAACAGGAATCATAAATATGAAGATGGACCCCTCCCCCCTGTTGCATCCGAACCAACTTCATCACAGTTGCTAGAAATGTTCGCCATTTGCAGCAAAGCAAGATATTGAATTCCTTTTCCTCTCAAGGGATGTGCTCTCCAACCACCCACCCAAAAGCGAGGCGCAAATTAGTTGGGTCATAGTTAGCTTGAATCTCTCTCTCTCTCTCTCTCCTTTGCACACTGAAGCCGACTAACGAAGCATTCAATTGCTGGACTGCTGGATTTTATATAAGTAAAAGAACATGCGCAGAACTCCTGGATTTATAAAGTGCTTTCCGCTTTAAAATTAGGTCCAAAATTGTGAGAATTTAGGAACAAAATGGCCAGAGCGGACGTTTTTAAAGATTCACGAGTATGCAAATAATATGGTCACGATGGGACCTCACCTGTCCGGATCACTTCCTCAAATCCTTTAAAACTCTCTTTTTTTTCTCGGGAACTTTTTCCAACCACCCGTGGGGTATATCGATTTGTAATGAAGTTCACATCTGTTGGGTGAGGGATTAAAAGTTGTTTTTTTTTTCGCTAGGTAAATATTACTCCGGATTTTTTGAGGTACCGCCGGTGCGTAATGAGGGGGCGTTGCTGCCCAAATTATGGCGCAATCAAGCGCTTGCGACTTGTTTATGCAGCACATTACTGTTGTTGTATTTGCACTCGTGACATGCTACGAAAGGACCAGTCCAAGAGCTGATTTGACACATAAATTGAATTTGGTTAAAACTATATACGAGATAAAATCCCTTTTACAGCTTGACCCCTACATATTCAGGGACCTATCGGATAAGCAAAAGGGGTCGGGTCTATTGAAGCCAACGACGAGAGCTATCAAAACCGCGTGAGATGGGATGGGGTGGCCCACGGGGTGGCCCAAAAGAGGGGGGTCCTTTCCGTCCACCTAAAAAAAACGGACAAAGTGACCAGTAGGAAATGGGAAAATGCAGTCAAGTGGAAACGACAGCCCAATTCTGGCCTACCCTTCAACCCATTATATCTTCTCATTCCAGCATATTTCGATCGATGTGCTGGAAGAGGATCCAGAGATGCTGGAGGGCCTGCAACATCCATGAATGTTGATTGTGTTGGATCCCACAAGGGTCTCAGAAATCTGCCAGAAATAAAGCATTGTCACGATTGTGACTAATTGCCCTGAGGACCGGTCGCGCCTGCTCTAATTGGCGTGATTAAAATGCATGGAATAGAGGACAGGACAATGTTTTTGCTTGGGACTGTCCCGAGGTTGAAAGGTTTTACATGTACGTTACCTTAGGGGGGGTGGCTTGGGTGAGACGCGAAACCCATGGAAAAAGCGATGGAAGGTTCAACACTGCGTGACAGAATGAAGGATGAGCCAGGGCTCGGGGTAATCCTGCAAGTAATTTCCGCACCGAATTGCGCGGGATGATCCTTTCGGGCAACGCACTTACACAAAAGCCTCGGCTAGAAATTCGCCTAATTAATGAGAACTTCGGCAATGATTATCCGCCCTCACTGCCACTTAGATCTGGGCTCGTTTTCATTCCCAAGCCCCCAGCTGCAACTGCACCCAGGCGCATTATAGTCATACAGTAACCAAGATGGCAAGAACAATACCAAAAGGGATCTGGACTTTTCGCCCCCGCCGTTTCGCCCCCGGACTTTTAGCCCCCGGCATATTGGCCCCCGTGACAATTTCACCCTCGGCGTATTCGCCCCCGTGACTATTTCGCCCTAGACGTTTCGCCTCCGGACTTTTAGCCCCCGGCATATTCGCCCCCGTGACATATTCCACTTTGAAGCATTCGGCTGGGCATTTCTAGAGAAGTGACCTGGCCTTGTGTGTAGCATGGCAAAGGCGGGGGTGGCAAGACCGTAGCCTACCAAAAAATGGCAAGACAGTGGCCTACCAATAAAATGGCAAGACACAGTACCAAGATGGCAAGACACAGTACCAAGATGGCAAATCACAGTACTAATATACCAGTACAGTACCATAATGCAGTATTTAAAAATTTAGTTTTCACCATTTGAGACATAATATGTTTAAATTTTGCAACTGATGCTGATTAGTCCATTCAAATATCACTCCCATTCTAATCTCAGAATTTGGTCGAAATGTTATACGGTACCCAGATTGACGGATTATGATAAACCCATAACCGGACGAAGGGAAAACCTGGGATTTCAGTAGTGTGAGTGGGATCTATACCGGATGATTCCGGGAGGGAATACTTCCCTTTGGGCCAGGAAGAGCTTTTCTCCCGCAAATTTGAAGCACTTTGTCAGAATAAGTGGTGGTGGTGGGGGCAGGGGAAATGTGGGATAGGGAGGGTAAAAATTGATTGAAATGATGCGCTGGGTGGGCGCGAATGGTCGTTACCAGTGATGCGCAGGGGGGTTGGAAGGGGNGGGGGGGGACCGTTTTTTTTTTTCTCCCAGAGCGCTTAAAAACAGATAGACTTGGTGGAAAATGGAGATGCTCGCCTTTGGGCTTTCGACTCAATTCAAGCGGAACTTGCGAAACACTGAGAGGATTTCACCTCCGAGTGGGGTTTCTTTTTTTTCGAGGGGTAAAAACTCTTCAGTCCGAATCGAGATTTATGGGCTCATTAATTGTTGCGCAAAACGGGAAAAGCCAACCAATCAATTTTACGAACGAAGCTGGTCTCAGACCAGTGGCGCCTCGTATATATAGACCTCTGTTTATAGTAGTTTCCAAAAGCGAAAAAAAGATATGTCTGGGAATTAAGAAAGCGAAAAATTTGAACATGAAAATAAGGCAAGAAATTAATTTCAACCAATTCTGTTGCACAATATTTGAAAAATTGACAATAATTTGAGCTTTTGCATATCAATTGTAAATTTTCAGAGCTTTACTTTGAAAAACAACAGAGGGTGGAATTAGTGTCTCACTTCTAGTTACTGCTAACTTAGAAGTGGCAATGTTGCTAACTTACCAGTAACTATAGCAGCGGGACTAAAATTTGACCCACTGTTTCATATAAATTTTTAATACGTTAGAGATTATAACGATCAGAGCTCAGACGATTAATACTTAATTGAGGTTAAAATTATACCAGAATAAAAAAGTACACTGTAGCATTTCTACTCGACTGTAAGAGGCCATTCAGTTTTTTTTCCGTTGCAAAAATAGCTTTGGGCTATTACATGCCCACCTGTAAGAGAGCATATTACTCGTATTCTTGACATGAAGCCGCCGGGGCTTTAAGTAGGTTAAATGCTAAAATTAAAATCGATTTTGGATATCTCGCATTCATGAAATTCAGGAAGTGTCTGCCCCCCCCCCCCTCCTTCCCTCGCCTTTTTCCTGAGCGCTCCATCGATATTAAGAGTACATTCAGCCTTAAAAACTCTTCCAATGTGTACCACTATGTACCTAAATGGAATTATCGACTTTAAAAAAATATTAAATATATAGTCAAAAAAAAAGGGGGGGGGGGGACCCACCTGCGATAGGAACTCCTAAGAGTAAGGGCACGGAAGAAGAAGCCTCGACGAAGCTCCATGCTCGAGCGAAGTGTCTGACTCGAACTTGCTCGTAGGTCAGCATCTTGAAGGCGTAGAGATATCCGCCCAGGAAGAGTCCATAAAGCCACACAAACAGCACGTAGCCGTGGTAGCCTTTCACGGTGGACAACGCCAGAATGGACAGCCCTGGAAGAAAAATATATAGGCTAATTTGAGAACATGGAAAAGTCGCATCATTAGTTGCTTTACACATCATTCACTGATTCACCCAATAATTGACTATTAAATAAAGATTATCTTCCACCGAAGTGGAATAGTACCTTTGGGTTGCATCGTGCAAGGATGAAAAGTGACTTGGGTCAACCTTGCATGATGCAGCCCAAATATTTATTCAATTAGGGATGATATTATCTAAGTAGCAGCTTTCAATTGCTGGAGAGCCAGGCAATTGATTGGTTCCAATGCTGGCCAAAAAAAATTCGCGAATCAATGTGAGTGATCAGGGTTGGTCAATTTCTTTTTGTTCAGGTGTTGGATGTGTTCCAAAGCAGGCCTAAAATGCTCCATCGCTTAGGAGGCTTCTTTTTTTCTTTCAAAAGTTGGCAGTACTTTTCATCCGGAGCCTGCAATTTGCAAATTAAATAATCAGTTGCTGTTGCAATCAGTGTCATCTCGGAGCCGGAAAGAGGCGTAACTCCTGCAGGGAATGGCTGTAGACTTCTCATTAATGTTTTGCATTGGTCCTCTCTTTCTCCTCTACATGAATAATAATCGGGGAGTGCAATATTCCACGCGAGACGAATTTAGCAGAAAATATTAATTCCTGTCGCAATTTTAGTAATGAGCTGAAATGTCTCTGGAGCCTTATACAAGCTTACTCTCGAAACCTGAGTGACAAACATTAATTAGGCGGAGTGCAATTATTTATATTGCCAGAGGCGTTAACTGAATTATAAGCTAAAATGTGTTTCTATCCGGACGTACAGTACAATATATACAGAATGAGTGCGAGTACTCTCCGAGATGAGTGATTACTGTAAGCGAAAAGTTACTTGTGCTTTACACCAACTTGCATATGTCAAACGGAGCTTGTCCCTAACTGTAACCTCAAATTTTATCACGTAATTTCACGCCCATTTAATGCAGCAGGCAAATTACGCATTGTTATCAGGCTTAATTCATTCAAACAGATGTATTATTAACGCCTACGGTGCTAATTGCTACAGTGCAAGTTTACATTTCCGTACAGTGAAAATTGCAGCTCTTGACGCGCCGGCATGCAGGGTGAAATTTACTAAATTGTCTGTAGATGTGTGCCACATTTTCATCATATTTTTTGCCAACTTCATTTTTTTAATTGGCACATGTCATGATGATTATGTGATCTTGAAAAATAAACTGTTTGTTCTCTGTTAGATCAACTACATCTTGCTGCATTGTCACGCAAGCTTTATTCGCGAATATAACGATACACTTTGCGACTTGCTTTGACAAATATTCGATACTTTCACCACCCTGTGCCGGAACACGCGGCGCAATTTTTCGACTTTTTTTTCTTCTCTCTCTCCCCTCAAACCATAGTATATACCCAAAGCTCTCGTAAAACTCCAATCTCACCGTCAAGTAAGGGTATTTCGCTGCAGAACCACGTATGACCCGTATAGATGTATGAGTCATAACTTTCATACTCGCATTTTTCTGGAGCCGAAAAAACCGGGTAGATAAACCACTTTTTTAAACTATATTTTTGAGCAGGTTTGCTAACTCGATTTTCACTTTATCGTTTAAGTTAAAAAAATGGCATCATATCGAGCGGATACTTGATCACAACCTATAAACGCAAAAAAAAAATAGTTAGTGTTCAACCCTTATTGCCTTTTGAAACTTTGAGGATATTTTGCGGGCCAGGAATTCAAAATAAACGCCTGTGCATTTGGCGAATAGTTTGAAAAGTTTGGCCCCTCCCCTTCCTAATTATAATGGAATGCCATAAACTGCAGGTATGGATAAAGGCGGAATTTAGGAAGCTCGATGGGCTCGAATGAGATACAGACCTATATAAGCCCAAAACTGGCCACAAACTTTCTGTATTGCATCGATATGAGTTATGCCATGTGGTTTTGTCCGGAATAAATTAACCGGAAAAAAACATCACTTTTCATCCTTGAGTGTGCGGAAATATCTAATTCATCAGGGGAGATTCTTGTAGGCCTACAGATAATTATGATTCGCACCAGTGCAACACACCTTGGCAGAACACCCAAATTCTGTTAATCTGTTGTGCCTAATTACCATACCCTCAGGGGGTTAACTAACTCGTTTCCAATCCCTTCATCCAATTAACAATCCCGATGCACTTTCAGTCTGAAAATATCCTGAAAGCAACCTGTAAAAGTAACACGAATTCTTAAAAAATCACTCCAATTCTGATGGCTGGTTGGTCCTTTAAAAAAGTGAGATAACAGTTTTTTTTTCTACCGCAAGGGAAATGCAAGTTTCAGATAGGACCCTTTCCAAAATATGGATGGCGCTTTGGGGACTTTTGTCATGTTCCCTTTTTTGTCCCGTTGTCGTCGGAAACATAAGCTTCCCCCCCCCCCCCCCCTTCCCAGTAGACGTAGGACCGCGCATATAATGGCATGTAATAAATGGCTGACGCCGAGTATCACTTCATCTCCCAAGAAATGCAGAAAACGAGCCGTTCGCTGTTATAATATATTTTATGCTCGCTACATTTCATCAGCGAACGTGTTCTTGCATTTCGCCCTGGCGCATTATAAAAGCTTGGGAGCCGGAATGGGAATTATTGTCTCGTATAACGTGTTGCAACACAAAAACGGGCCCAATAAAACTAGAGATGATGACACTAACAAGTATAAGGTGTTTGCACCCAACGTTACTGCTAATCACCCCCTAGATTCTTTGTGCTCTTTATTTACAGGCCATCAAGCTAAATCCGGAGCCAGTAAAAAAGATCAGTGCAGATGGATTATACTTCATGACAGCAGGTGCTGCAGTGTTGTCGGCTATAAACACAGCCAGATGTATACAGAGATGGCCCTAGATTCAATGAAGTTTGATATTGTTCGCCCACAGAATGATCAATGATGAAGCCAAAATCCGTTGCTTCGATGTATATAAACCCCGCAGCTTGGGTCTGGAAGAGGAATCCAACTTGGCCAACTCATAGGACTGAAATTACTTGGGAGTTTGCTTTTGTGCCTCACCACCATAACTTCCGGCGCCCCGGAATTTTCCTAACATTAAGTCGCCCCTGATTCGCATGCGATGGGAAGTTATTGCCTTCTCAAACTTGTCTGGAGCAAGAATTTCAATTCCGAAGAGCACTTTCATCTGATGAAATTTTGCTAACAGGCAGTTAAAAAAAAAACTTTTATATTTTATCAACCGCTTAAGAAAATGGGACGGTTACAGACTCCGACTCATCTGCAATTATATTCACAGCGCAAATATTTTTTTTCCATCCCCAAATTTCATCATGAATAAAATATATCTCTGGGGGGGGAACTCTCACGCAGAAATCCATTCTGTAAATGAAGCAGAGCGAACTTCCTAACACAACTCGAGTTTTAAAGGTGTCGATAATATTCAGTGTGCAAATTTAATTTCCTGATTTTTCAGTCCGCTTCTCGCTTCATTTTTACCCCCCCTTCTAGTTCTTGTCCCCACTAAGCCCGGTTCTAATTCAATTGCTCTCTCTCTGCTGCAAGCTGGCGACAATTATTCCCGTTTTCCAAGAATAATTTCGAGCTAAAAATGGAGGTCGAAAAAAAAGAGGGTCACATCGGACCTTCTGGATGGTGTGAACCTCGCAAATTTTGGCCCAACTGACGTGTCTCCGAATAGAATCCGTCATTAGAAAGTTACTCGATCAGCTATTTTTGCTCCCAAGTCTTCTCCGGAGACCAATTATAATAACGACATTACCCTGGCACCAAAGTAGAATATCGCTTCAAGAGCGAAACTCAGCAAAACCCTTACCTTTTCCTTGAAGGAAAATAATCCAATTAATGTACCTGACATTAATCAAGTTACGGTGTTGAGTCATATAAGGTTCTAGCTCCAGAGGACATCGTGCGTCTTGGAAAAGACCTCAACATTAAAAAAAAAAAATAGCGGAACGCCTGGAAATATATGAATTATGCATGTCATCAACTATACACGCACTAAATGGCCCAAGTAGCTCTTGGACTTGGGGATAAAAAGTCGGTCGCATTAGCGGCGATAAAGTTTCTGCGAGCACAGGCTTAATGAATAGCGGCCAAGTTTTATCCTATTATGTTATGGCACCGAGCTGCCTCTCTTGCTCGTTGGGTTGCATATTTTACAGGCGATGTCAATTGTATGGCTTCAAAATATATAGTGTATATTTTTTCAATACTCATCAACATAATAACCCAACTTCAGTGGATTAAAAAATTCTAGTGTTGACAGAATACAACGAATATTTTGGGAGGTGAACAAACAGTAATAAAAAGCAATAATGTGAGGCATGCAAAAATGGATCATACCAATTCCTGCGAGGGCTGCCTGGCAGAGATACTGTCGAGCAATGAGGCACTGAGGAGAAGGCTTCACCACAACCAGGCCGAATCCGGCACAGCCTAAGGCAGTGGCGAAACCCAAGAAGGTCTGCAGGAGTACCAGTGAGCTGTCTTCAAGGCCCTCTTGGAAACCCTGCACCATCTGATCAGTAGGAGGAAAACATCAAAAGAAAATTGGATTTGAAAAAAAAAGACGTGCAACAATTGTTGCGTATATCACACACACAAAAAAAGCAATCCAGCAGAAAGGTTGTCCCTTAACTTTTCTGGTAGTATGTCACGATCTGCAGATGACCCTCCCAGTAAAGAAGTTTTGGCCCACGTACAAACCCTAATTGGATTCCTTGAGCCAGAACGGCCTTAGTCCACTTTAATTCTGGGCTTCCACGTAACGGAGGGTCAAAAGTTTAGACCTTTTTTTATACTGTATGTGTGGTCAGGTGTACACTTTTAGTTAACTGACCAATAGAAAGAGTGGCGTGTAGAGGCCGAATGAAGCGACGGCAGTGACCAGCACCAGGACTTGAAGAGCTTTGTTCCGAAGAGGAGCCAGGTCGAAGTAAGGCGGTTTGTCGTCTGGATGCCGCCTGTCCCTCACCCTGCGCTTCTGTTGCTTCAGATGCAAGATGGCCGCCCTCTGAGGATGATACAGCGACGCGCTGCGGTAAAGAGCGCCCAGGAAAGCCGGGAGACACAGAACGCCGGTGACCGCCTGCAGTCCCAGCCGCCAACCCAGCTTCCTATCAAAAGAAGAAAAAAAATATTGAACTGATTAGGCCTCCAACAATATGCCTCATTAATAACTCCCCTCCTTCGAAAACAGATTTTGAATCATCATTTCTGAAGCTCTTCGCTTCACCACCGATCCCGTCGAAGATTAAATTTCAATGCAAGGAGGTTCTAATTACATCGGAGGGGAGCTTCTAATTGGTCCTCTGAAGTCTCACTTTCACCTTTACAAATTAAACCCGTATTGTTCAGGGAAGCTCCCTTTCGACCAACCGTGAACTTGAACTTTTGTAATTCGAGAGAGAGAGGTGCTTGCTTTAAAAGCCAAGCCAGGCATCAAAAGACACGGATCAGCGGTGCAAGTGAAATGAGTTTCCCTTTCCTTCAGTGTAAACATCTAGTAAAGTCACAGATCCGGATATGTTCCCTCCAAAAAAATATTCTAGGCCCCGCTTCTGAGTAAAGCGAAGGCTTCCTTCTGAGACCAGGACTAAGCTATGAAAGGAATTCAATCAGCGGATCATGCGGCTTTACATATACCCGTGGAATAACCGACGGAGGGAGAGAGCGAGAGAGAGAAAAAAAAACCCTGGAGTGAATATATTATCATGCGACGCATATTACGCTGCGACGACACAAAAACCGGTGGGTCTCCCAGCAACATCCGTCATGTCCGACCCGCCCCAGTTAAAGTAATGTGGCAGGGCTTAAAATATGAGCCAATTTCCAGCCTCCCAGTAATATTAGGCCCGCTTTTTTAGGAAAGCTCGCAGCATCAAGATTTAATCATGTATGGACCCCCCCCCCCCCCCCAAACCT
>KZ538167.1:27743-83809 GCA_000934665.2 Catajapyx aquilonaris | reverse complement strand
GGGGGGGGGGGGGGGGTTACAACCGAATCGTAAAAACTGGTCCTATGCAAACAATATGGTGCTGTAAAAGGCATGAGGCGTGATCTGGTGAGGTTCAAGTGAAAAAAATAGAAGCTGGGACACAGTCTCGAGGCCCGGTTCCTCCAAAATTTGCATTCTGGCAGACAGTTCCCATCGTGTAATATTATCCGAGGGGGTGAGCCCCAAGGAAATTTCCCTGGAGATCACCTCGGTTGGGAACATTGACAGTAGACTTTTCATGCATTAGGCAGTGCACGTATTCGAATCACAAAGTGGGAAGGAAAAAGAAGCCTCCAAAGAAAAAGAAGGCGTGACTATTGCCCCTCTTCCACAGCATCCTCTCAGTAGACGAGAGAAAGAAAAAAAAGGAAGAAGCTAGAAGGGCCATCAATTGGCAGCAACAAGTCTTTTCCCATCGCCTGGTGGCAACTCCTCCAACTCTATCCCAGGCTTTCCCCCAATTCCGGGATCCAGAGGATCTCTCTCTTTGCCAAAAGCCGAGTTTAATTGGAAATGTGTCGAACCACCAACAGCGCCTCTGGGTTTGATGCTGATTTTCTTCAGGCAATTACAAGGGGTGGCTGGCTGCTTCACACCATTATCCGGACACCTCCGCCTTTCCGGGTCAAGGCATCAAAATAACACTAAAAGTCGGACCACGTGAATTTATAGCTTTCCTGTCGTATATATACGGCTTGGTTCACAACTTTGGCTCTAAAAGTTCGTTTTGCGGGGAGGGGGAGCCATCGGATGGCAAACTAAATGGGAAAAAAATTTCATATCTCATTTCAGAAAGTGTTTGTTCAATTTGAGCAATTTGATCGGATTTCATTCAATTTGAGTCACTTACAGTGAAAGAAAAGTGATCAAGTGTTAAATAATATTTACGTGAAAATTTTGAGCTAAATAATTTTTGATGGTATAATCAGACGCACGGGCATAATTATCTAAGACGCGTCCCCATTTCAGTAGATCATATTCAGCGAGGGAAAAAACTTTCATTGCATTTGCACATACTCAAAGCATGGTATTTTATGAGCAATTTGGGGGGGGGGGGCGAAGTGCCGTCAAATACGGTAATTCCAAAATGTCGAATAATTTTAGTCTACTACGTTCTAGTCGCATCAAATAGCAACAAAATATCTTTCAAATAAAACAAGCTTAATATTCAGAATAGTTCAAGCAACCAACCAATTTATGCATTGTAAACACGGTCGCAAAATTATCTGACCAAAGTTCCCAACTTGGTTGGAAGTTATTTTTTCCTCTTAAAGTTTGCTAATTTGGCGCTTATTAAATGGCAAATTGGCAGAATCTCATTACCTTCAGTTCTGCCTGCATAATCAGACTTTAACAATAAATAATTACTGAAATGGCATTTAATTGCATGGTTCAATAAAAGTGCTTGTAAAATGCAATATTTTGGCACTTTATTAACTATAATTATATTATTCATATATGAAGTAATTCAGACAATGCAACCCGAATTCCATCCCAACAGTTTCACCATAATTCATGTCTAGTCCTCTCTTCTAGGTGTGTCTAAGACGTGACGCGACACTGCACCGACGACAGGCATTGTTCTGTGACACACATAATTTGGCTAAAACCGGACAGGAAACTCGATAAGAAAAGGGGACGATTTTCCAGGTCCCTTAGTTCCTGAAGGATGCGGTAGGTTCCAGGATAATGGCTGCTGAGCCCTCCAGCACAAAAGGCTAAGAAAACCTTATGCTGGGAAAGGCAGCAAGCGCCGAGGCTCTTAAATGGCAGGCAATTTACAACACATGCGAAGGAGTTTTAATCTCATCCATCCAGCAAAAGCAAGCAGTTCTTGATGAAGGCGGATGGAGTTTACGCTAATCTGGAATACAGGAGCTGAAACTCAATTTTGGAGCAAACTACAGTACCCACACCATAACTTCTCAACAAGTAGGCGGATACTTCTGCCCCTCCATCAGACACCCTAAACGATCTGATTGGTAGATATGCATGTCCTAAATATTGCGACTTCTGTGGTTAAGCCATATACAGTAGGATTTTAAAATATGATTTCTTATGGACCGCACTGTACCCACCATTCTGATTGGTGGAGCAGTTGGTGGGGGGGACTGCAGCTCCACCAATCAGAATGGTGGGTACAGTGCGGTCCATAAGAATTACTCTGTTGTAACCCTACTGTGTATGGCTTAACCACAGAGGTCGCAATATTTTGAGAAGTTAGCCTATAGGGTCATACACTACCCAAGTGAAGTGCACTCTGTACACAACCGAGCAATTACTGGCATCATCCACTAAGAAGGGCATTTAACCTGAATTCGTCTTTGTCCCTAACTTTCTGGTAACAGAGGCGTATGTGGTGAGACACTCTTCCCGCAACCCAGCTTTTCCCGTGCTCTAAGTGGATCAGCGTAAAAGCACTTTGGGAGTAATGGGCCTTGAGGGATTTCAAGTGGCGTAAGGAGCAGGAGTGGTGTGTAGTACAGTATATATACCTAATTGGATGCTCACCTGATGGCGCCCTGATGGAAGACGGAGAACAGCGTGACCCCGACGCCCACGCCTGTCTGGACCACGATCTCCACAAACTCACGACGTCTCCTGAAGTACTGGCCTACCATCAAGGATGACGTCTGTCGAACCATACCCGCACCCGCACCCAGGAGCAACCCGTAACTGAAAAATGGGTGGATTACACACAGCTTAAAAAAATTGATTCCTAAAAAAAAAGTGCTCCACTCTTGTTTTAAAGGCATTGGCAACACTGATTCCGGGGAGTGGAAAAACAGTGCAGCGCAAATGCCTTCCTCTATAAATAAAGCGTTGCAATTGTTATGCGAGGCTGTTAGTGCACTCAATAGCACCACACACTCTGCCCACCACACGTGTTAACTGTCGTGACGTATATCGCTTTTTCAAACTGAAGGGTTACGGCTCCCGCAGAATGTTGGCACACTGTATTGGATGCTGCATCGTCCTACCACGGTGCGAAACACTATAAAAATGCATTTAAAAAAAATCGCTTCGTCTAAAAACTACCCGCATTTTTTAATCACATTCCTGGCATAAAACATATGGCGTAAATCCGAACAATACATAAGTTTCATATTTTTGGCATATTAATATTTTTACGCAACAAGACGTTAAATCAACAAACTGTAAGAAATGCGAATGTGATTTGTGGTCGACGCTACAGAATAAATTACCCCATCTTGGAGACACAGCCTCCGGAAAAGATTTCTCACAATTCATTCCGGAAAGAAGGAAACTTTTTTTTTCTTCCAGTTTTGATGGAGCAGATGCTCTTTTTCTCATTTTTCTACGCTTGAAAAGCGTTTTAGCCAGCTCCGAGTTTTTAACTATAGGAGAAAAAAAAGAAGGCGCTTTCACTCCTTCACAAGCCAACCCAAGTTGCTGAAATGTTTTACGACAAGCCTCGAAATTACTACCCATTAATTACCCTTAATAGGGTAATCATTTAGGGGAAGGCGGGTAAAGTCAGTTGGGTTGGCAAGTCTTTTGGGGGTCGACTGTTGGACAGCGTCGTCCGCCTGCTAGAAGGAAAATAAAGGAGGTTAAAATTTGCGGGGACAGGTATAGGACATCTTGGGCTTTGTTAACGGCTCATCCGGGACTTCCCCAAAGGTGGCGCGTAACGGCCGGACGGGGACGCGCGGGCTCGCACGGGTCACTCGCACAAGTAATTGGTGACTCTGCAGGGACTTACCCTGAAATTAAACCCCGGTAATTTGAGCAGGCACAGAAAAGCTAATTCCATCCACATGTTTTAAAGAGAAGCGTATTTAAATAATTACTAGAAGAAAATCGTGCTTTTTTTCTAGGCCTGCGGGTTGCGGTGGTGGAGGCCATATTGTTAATCGCTTTGGCCTTCGAACAAGCTGATATTCCAAGAAGGAACTGTTTACTGACTGTCAACAATGTGACAGTTGTGCCAATGGTGTCTGGGAGTGGGCAGAGAGCGAAGTAGCTGACAGCTAACGAATGGAGAGTTTTTCCTCCCATCCACCAGAGGCGCTGCCTACACCCATTGCGCATGCGTAGGACGTGGGCCAATAGCGAGCGTCGCGGTAACAACAATATGCGGCTGACCAATCAGAATGCTTATACATACAACGAAGGATAGGTTCGGTGAAAATAGGGATCAAAAACAAATTGAGAGCCTACCATGTACTGTCTGCATCAGTAATCCTTGTTGGTTACCGAAAATTCTGAACCCGGAACAGTAGGTTGGATGGAAAGGATGCGGAAAATGCTCCCTGATGGAATTCGAGACTTTGAGAGAAGGAAGGGGGGGGGGGGAAGGGAAAAAAGAAGGAAGGAAGGTTCCTTCTCTGATAAGATCAATGCGAGAGCGGTGACTCTCATGGGGTAGAGCCATAACTCAAGGGTCTAAATGGGCGCTGAGAAAATAGAAAGCAGAATGGGCTCCGCTCATGCCACCTAATTGAAATATGAGCGGGGGCCTTACTTTGCATTGAGTCATAAACGACTTTCTTGCACGCGGCCAAGGTATAGATGCCGGGGGTAATCTTGCCGTTTGATTACACGGAACTTCTGAAACTTTTATTTAAGCAGTGAGAAGGAAGAAGGGGGCTAAAGATTTAACAATATTAAATTTCCTATTTTTTTGTTTGTTCTGGTGTGGAAAATTTTTTATTAATTATTTTGAAGACCTCTAACTCAATTTGAGAAGGTTCTGTTACATCACTGCAGAAAAACTCGATTTACTTTGTTAGTTATTTATAGCATATATGGACCAGATAGGAACCCCACAATGGTTAATTACAGTACTTCTGTGTTGCGTTCATTAAAATTTAATTCGTTTATTGTTATAATTTCAAATTTCAATCATACTTTTTAATCGATGCAAATTTGGATCAAAATTTCAATTTTCAATCATACTTTTAAGCACTGAATGCAAATTTGGATTAAAATAACACATTAATAACACTTTAAAAAATGACACATTATATGTGACATACCGGTACCGTATGATTGTGATATAATGGAGAAAATTTCCATACAAAAATCTGCACGTGCGTTTGGTTAATTTACCAAAAAAGTAGTTTTAGCATAAGTTTAGATCTATGGTCGAAACACGATCATTTTGCTCAAAAGTAGGTCGCAATATCACCTAGCGTTTTAAAAAATTACGCTAAACAGAACCATTACCATGCGATGCTCATACCCAAAGGTCTCCTAAGTCCTCCGAAACAATCGGCCATACCGAGGGTCGTTGTAATTCCATTCACGTACCGCACTTTTTGATGAGGTCTATTTGCAAACTTTGATTGTATTGAGTTATCAAGAACTCCAGCCGCTTTACTGTGGGGAGGCGTATCTCGCGAATTGATTCGAGGGGGTAGACCAGGAAATGCAGAATCGAATTTCGCGAACTGGAAATTCCCTCCGGAGGATCCGGGGGGGGGGGGGGGTTCTTGGGAAGCAAATGCGCGAGACAACCATGCCCTTTCTTTCAACCGTGTATACAAGGGGGGGTACACCGGCAGAAAGAAAACGAGATCCACCTTTCCCAATATATTCAAACCACTTTGTCACTGGAAGGCCTTTCTTGTCTGAATCTAATGTTTCACACGGAATGTAACTCGCCCTCTCAAAGAGCACGTATCTTTCCGGGAGAGAAAAGGAAAGAGGCGGGGTTGTGGATATATACGGGGGAGTTAAAACCGGGCCCAAAGTTCATTCCGGGTTCAGAGATGACGCCATTACCAAACTTTCCGGATGGGCTTCTTGGGAAACCTGGCAGATGCTTTGCCCTCTACTCAAGGTTCTTTTTTTTTTGCACTTACTTTAGAACCAGGATTTTTATCCGGAGGTGGCGGCAAAACCGTTTGCGAAATGCGATTTTCTACGGAGGCTGATAAATATTGCACATGTGCATACTTTGCAATGAATGAGTGAGCCGGTGCCTATTTTCTAATTTGCACAATTTTGCACGGCGGCCAGGCAGTTTTGGGAAAGCACGAATGTAGCAAGTAAAGTAAGTAACACCTGTTAAATTATATTTTTGGTGCAAATGGTGCGCCAGTAAAGTAAAAAGGTTGAATTCCAAACCAAGTGGTGCAGACCTAAAATATTGGGGTTAATTTTTCAAGTTTTAAATGGGATCACTTGTAGGCTACCTGATGTCAAATAATTAACTGAGATTATATGGTGCAATAATTACCTGAGGAATATTTGGTGCAGCTCCTGGGCGAATGAGGTGAAGAGGCAGGCCAAGGCCAGGACCAATCCTCCGAAGACTGCAGTGAGTCTGGTGGACTTTCGCCTGCAAAAGGCCACCACTAGAGGAGCCACCAAAAGCGACGTCGCGAAGCACAATGGTCCCAACCACGCTGTAAAAAACAAACAAACAATTAAACAGAGTCACACACTTTTTTTCCCCGGTAATGAACGAAACAAGCCCGCACGTTAATTTGGCTCGTTTAACCACCGGTCTTGCAAAAAGCTTTTCGCATGCTCCGGATGAGTGGGAAAACTACTGGTTTTCTGGTCCGCCGAGCATGGGTTTTAAATCAAACATAATTGAGGTTACACTATACGTATACCGGCGGTTAGCTTCAAAAGTGGGTGTATCATCATGGGCCATGCCATTATTTTTTAATAATATGAAATGACTAAATATGTATCATATGGGAAGAATCTGCCAAATCAATGCCTATTTTTTTTGTTCTTCTCAAAGTTTCCTAAGCCACGTCATGAACTTTCCGGAGCCTTCGTCGCTTGTGCACCACACTCGAGCGACTTTGGGTAGTTAGCACGAGTTATCCCGACAGTTAGATTCCTCCTCGAGGTTGAACAGCAAAGATAAAACGACCCCCCCACACTTCGAAGGAGAGTACTGCTGCCATGCACTAGGTCAAACCCGAGTGACATACGACCTCATAAATGTCAGTTGGCGAATCCCACACTTTAACTACCCTTCCTTAACTGACCAACCAGAAGTGTTAGGGGAGGTCACAGCCCCTTTAAAATTTATTCCCAACCTTAAAGATTACGCTTCTTTTTTTTTCTTCTTCTTCTTTTTCTTTCAGAGATCGCAGTTGGCTGATAATAAAAGCAACATTCTCAGAGCCCCATAACCCTTACTATCGCTGTGTCTTCTAACCGAGGATCAGGAATTGGAGCGAAAGTTTTCTTCCCAAAGTGTTTCCCCGGAGTTTCTCCAAAGCATCGGCGGCGACAAGTCGTCTGCATATACAGCCGAATAGGTCCGGATGGGGAGGTCACGAGGAAACTTTGAGGTTTTCTTACTTGCTGACGAGGCCACTTTAGCTTCACGCCTCAAGGCAAAAGGAGACGCTATAGACTCTCTCTGGTTTTGGCTCTCCCCAGGAAAGTGTGTCGGAGCTGATGCTTCCCTGATCCGATGTAATTACTCGACACCGTCATCGTAATCAAGTGCTGCCGGCGGCATACTTGAGTTGGTGTCGCCTCGTAAAGAGTGAGTATGAAGCGACACCCGGAAAAGCCACATGAAGCAAGGAGGATTAGACTGGAGCCAAAAGGATGTTCCGACGGAGACGACATTGCCTTTTACAGGGGATGACAAAAAGGGTTGTAATGGAACCTTGTTTTTTATGTAAGAAAAAAACGAGTCTGACATGATGGTACTACTGTAGCCCAAAAGCCGAAATTCGCATTGCTATATATTCCTTAGTTCAGCAGGTGAATTCTGTTGAACATCTCAAGGAACAATTTGCCAAACGTGTTCTGCTCCAGAAGCAGAAACAGTGTCAGAAACGAGGACGTCACACCAATTGGATAGGCCTGGGTCTTACTTTTGGTTGCAAAGCACGTACAGCAGGTTCCTTTGATACTTTTTCTTTTTGTTCAATCTTCTGATGGTATTCTGAGCTGGATGTACGGAGGGCCCTGCTGGGGGCCATACAGAAAGTTCACACCTGGATGACACAATTGGATTCAACGACCTATTATACAAACGGATCGTCTTCTACATAGTACATTTACACGAATGTAATTACAAGCTTGAAAGTACATTTCCCAAATCCCATTTGGCAAAGTATACAAACAGTACCTATGAACAAGCATTCCGCCACTTTTCAGCACCAAAATATCATTCCTCGATAAATTATTGCGAGTTTAAAAGTCACTCTTAAATTGGAGGGAAAAAGGGGGCGTGGTCTAACGGGCGCATTGCGATTTCTGCCTGATGATAGTTACCACCGTAGTGACGTATACGTTTATAAACAAATAGATGCACCTGCTTTACTGGCACTTCCGTTGTTAGGCGCGCCAACAAAGGAAACAAACAAAGGAACAAAGCAGCTCGGGTGCGTTCCTACTTCTGCACCGATCTGTTTAGCCGCAGTGACGTCAGAGGGTAATACGATACCGTATAATTAATATCCCGTTCTTAGTTCGCTCACGTATTTATTCAAACAAAACAAACACCAAAATTGTTTTAAAAATATAATTATTGGCTTTCAAAGTGTAGGATAGGACTCCATTCACACAAAAAAATGCTGCCAATATATGGCTTGATTTTTCTCCATCGTCACTTCAATATCACCCATTTTCTCTCCAATTGATCAAGCCCTCCTTCCCTCTTGGAATAACATTCCATGCATGTCGCGTTCCAACTTCTGGACCAACTTCTGTCTCAGCCAAACGAAAAGCTGGAAATCGGAGCGTTCGGCAAGTATTTCTCACCGCATTTGGGGGACATTATGGGAGCGAATTGGGCGCCGATTTTCTCTGTGGGACACGCGGCAGATTTAGAACGACTCTAGCAACCTCCCACCTTCCTTTGAAATTCACGACACGTCTCTCACCGCTGGGATATTACACTCGGTTCCTGTCTCGTCTGCCAAAATACGACGAACTGGGGGNAAATACGACGAACGGGGGGGGGGGGGGTCTACATGAAATTGCCCTGCCAATACAGGGTGATCCGACATGTACTGCTGTAGAATAAAAATAGAAGGATACTAGCAGTTTTTTTTCGCTGAAAAGCCAGCTAAGTAATCAGTGCTCTTGTTGATGTTTTTCTCCAGCTATCCTCCAGCTATTTGGGACCTCATTCCGTGTGCCAAAACCCTTCCGACTCCTGTGCAAAACGATAGATGAAGACACTTCCAATGACTTCAATTACGCGAGTGCGCAACCGAATCAAATCCCGATTTTAAGCCCTGTAAAGTTTGGGAAGAGGGGGGAGAGAGAAAGAGCCGGAGCCGAATTTGCAAGGCAAGCGCTTCCCAAACAATCTTCCGAGGCTATTAAGACTATCCTGACTAAGCTAATTTGGGTCTCCTGGGTTCTATAAATGTTGATTGCACTTTGATATCACGGGAAAAGGGGGGGGGGGGGAGAGAGTGCTGAAAAAAAATTCGGAGCATTTTTTCCCCGTTATAACAGGATTTTTGCTTAGCAGCGCAATACATGGCTTCGAGCTTGAAATGAAACTCTTGCTTGTAAAACGAGATCTGAGAGCTAAAAAAAATGAATGAGAATTTTTTTTGACTAAGTAGTGCAGCGGTCGACCACAGATGTCTGAGACATAGTGCGCCATCTATATTTAAGGTGAGACATTCGTTTTGCGAATGTGAGATTACCCTTCAGCACATGCGACACGGCGATTATTTATGTCAACAACGGAAAAGGAAGGGGAAAAAAGTAAAGGCAAAAATTTTACACCCTGTCTGAATATTTATTCACTAATGCATCGTAGGAAATGGGAGCATTTTCTTTTCCCAGGAGCTTCTGCTTTTGTGGGAACATTTTTTTGTGTCAACACTTGCATACCCATGTGATCTGTTATATTCGCGAGAGTTCAGATGTCGCAATAACAGAATTATTATCAGTTTCGTATACTTCAGAAAATAAATTATTTATAAGAACAAAATAACTTGGAATATTTAATTAACATCATGAAACATTCTGAAGTTTAGCCCATCTTGATGAGTTAAACCCCAAGATGTTTCCGAGTGTTAGCACATGAATTAAAACTCCAAGTTACAACCCTCTCCATATATAGCCTTTGGCCCAGAGAGGTCCTGTTGGGACCCTGCGTTAAAATTTTCCTCGCTGCTAATATCCGCGCTCTGAGTAAAAAGTTTCACAGTTTAGTAGTGACCCTCTTCCCAAATAGTCACCTCATTTACATACGTAGAGCAAGTTTGAAGTGGAAGAGGGCAATGAGAGGCAGAGTGCTCCGGATTATGAGTGAAGGCTCCCAGGAGAGAAATATTAGGAGGCGGCTCCCATGCAGAGAAAGGGGCTCCCTCCGCATTAAGAAATATATATAGGACCCCCCATCTAATGGTCGACCCTCCAACTTTTTAATAACCCCCCCGATTATGACAAATGTCATCGGATTAGGACACAACCCAGGAACAGCTAGACAGACCTCCCCACGAAAAATTTTGATGGCTCACGATGCGGTGCTATTATGCATCATCCGCAGTCGGCAGCTGTAGGAGATAGGTGCAGGGGAAGTTGCGGGCTTGGGGGGAGAGGAAAAAAAAAGATGGGTGGGGGGTTTGAAGTGGGAGGATGAACATCCAAAAAGTGCCAATCTGTTCCCCCAATCTCCTGGGCACGATGAGCTTCATTTCCTGGACGTGTAACGGGCGGATATTGACAGAAAAGTGGGACCCCCCCTATACGAGAGAGATACAGTGCATCGAGAGGATTTTGAGGGTTGGAATATTTGTGGGTGGAAAAAAAAAGTCGTCATAACTCTGGTTTTGCGGTTGTTACCAGAATCGGAAGCGGAGGATTCAAAACCATGTATATCCGATAGCACAAAGAAGACCGCTTTGAACGTTAAACCCAAGCTGGCGAATATTATTTTTCAGGCAGCATTCAAGTAAGGTAAAAATTTGTAAGCATTTATTAATATTAATTAAAAAGCTTCTGGGCGTATCAAATGATGGATCTTCAAATTGTGGTTTTCTTCTGGTAGAGAGAGACGTTTCTTGTTAGAGTGAGAGAGAGAGGTGAAATGCTAGAAATCCGGGGGAAACCTCTTCGTTAATGAGAGTATTACTAGGAGAGGCCAGAATGGTGCCAACTTCACAACGAGCCTCTGGAATGAGCACTTGGGCAGAAAGAGACTCGAAACAAAGGCTGTCTTTTGTTGGACCGAGACGATTAGATTTCAGGGTAATTTAACCTATTCTATATACCGTTCTTGTTGTGAAGTAAAATGCTTCTGCCATTTTCTTTTATAGTTTCTTTACCACTCTCTCAAAAAATGGGTTTACATCGCATTTCTGGGCCAACAGGTAAATATACATGAGAAGGTTCTCTTTAATTCTATTAATTATAATGAGCTGTAGGTCCATTCAAATTGGTGTTGCAACTGCTGCAAGATTATTTTCCACAACATAAACGCTCACTTGTAATCTAATCCGCCTTTTGCAGTGTCAATGCCGGGTGTCACTGGGTGGATTAGAATGATCGATCACTCATGTCATATCGATAAGAATGCGGTTTTTTTAAATATCCTTTCCCACAACCTGGGCATACTGCAGAGCTTTGATGGAAAAGGATAGAGCAGTTTCCCTTATCTGTCTGACATGAGTAATATATCAGCTAAAACCGGGTCTCCCCACAGACCTCGTTACGGACACAGTGTATTGCTTGAAATTAGAGAGAATTGCGTCATAATCCAGCACTATACCTTGGGTTAACGTCCGCTCTTATTTCATTTATCTCCTCCATTGTGCAACGTGCGAAGGCGATATATTCTTCGTAAAGGGTCAGTTCGGACCCGTGTTCGCCAAGTCATTTACCTCCGTAAATCCGTAAAAATGGTCGCCTCCGACAGGGGAAATTTCCGGAGAGAAAATGACTTGCTTCTGGTATAGGGGCCACGCAAGATATACTTTTACAAACGAATACTTTTGATAACTGCTATAATTATGCTGGAAAGTAATTCGACACTATGTTAATTCCGCACAATACCAACCAAATATACGGTCAGAGAAGCTGAGTAGTGCAATAAAATAGATTTTAAAAGAAACTGGAACAAGCTGTATTTTTATAGATTTTTATATACACAAGTTGTTTTTCCTTTAGCCTTCGACATATCAAGATAAAATGTGCGCTACTTTTGCCATTTTCGCTGACAAAGTTTGATATACTCCCTCAATAATGGGCACCAACGTGAAATAAAAATATCTACAGAATAAAGTACAAAAAAAAACTCTTTGCCAAAACAAAAAAGGTCGGCAGTGGAAAAATCAGACCTTTGAGATATTTTTCTCGCAAAAATTTAATTAAAGCTTTAAAAATTTATGCAATCATATGTTCCGAGCCAGGATGATGAAAAAAAAACTCAACTTGTAGAGTACACCCTACTTATTTTTTTTTGCGAAAATTTCTCTGCAGTATAGTACTGTTTGGTCCAAACCGCGTAATTAACTTTGCAAATTATGAACTCAGATTCATGGCGAACATGTCGACTTTTTTTTCTCTCTCTCTAAAAGCTTAGAGTTTCTCCAGCCAACCAGCGAACATTTTCACGGTCTAAATAGTTACTAAACTATTAAATTATAGAGTTAGGTTTTTTTTTTAAAAAAAATACTTTGAAGTTAACCTATGTACTTTGTGCGTCATATATGACATTTATCCGTACTATTCGCGCATATAAAAGTTTTTGCTATAATCCGCATTAGGAAACTAGGCCACGCAGCCGGAAGGTTTCCGACAATATAATTCTCTTGTCTACTCGCTCCATTACGAGATTGCGAATTATTATTTTTTGTTGCAGAAGACGCTTACAACACACGAACATTTTTTCTTTAAAAAATAACATGCCGTATAGGAATATATATTTAAAAATTGCCAAAATATGGATCTGGACCAACAACACCGCCGTTTACATTATTTTGAAGGAAAAAAATCAGCTGACAAGAAAGAAAGTCAATACTAATCACACGATGCCCATACTATGGTTAGGTAGCTAAAGGGTTCATTGTAAACATTACACGTTGCTTTAAAAAAACAGCTAATTTAAAGCTGACGTTTGGAAGGCACTAATGGCAGCAGCTACACCGATTGCAACTGGTCCTCTCTCCAACAAGCACACGCTACTTGTTATGTTGTGCAACATCCGATCAGGTACATTGATTCAGCTTAATTTGCATACGCTTATCTCTTTGATCCTTGCAAAGACAAACGTCATAAAAAGAGGGGGTGTGGGAAAACGCTCAACAAAACCAGGGTGGAAAAAAAAACAATGGCGACCACAACAATACATGGTGCCAGTTTTGCAGATTCGCACGTCCCGCACCAATTTTAGCAAAATCCGAGGGGGAGCTAGGTCATTGACGATTGCCACTTCGCACATGGTAATGAGGATGAATAATGGAAAGTGCGAGATTTTGCGAGCACAACATGTACAATCGTAATGAGATCCATGAATGAAATGGCTGATGCTGGTGACCGGACGCCTAAAAATGATGAAGCTCAAATTTCAAAATAATTTTTGAGCCAGTTTGATAAAAATTTTCACAAACCACAACAAAAATAAATAATATTAGAGAAAATAACTGTTTTTGACATGCTATTTCCAATCTTCCACATTTTCTCTCAAACAACACCTTAATCCTCCATCACACTACCTTCGTAACAACCTGATCCTGCTACACCACCACAAATCCCTAGAGCTTTGGAGGTGTCTCCTGCAGAAAATCGACTTGGAAGAAACACGTCCAATAAGACACACACACACACTGACAACCTCAATTTCCGGTTGTATTCATTACAAATCCACTTCAGCTAATTTAGCCTTCCCGAAAAATGGAGCACCCAGTGCAAAAAAAAGGATGGTGGGTGAAGAATACGCGCTTGATGACTATAGTTCATTCATAGCCTAATGGACAAGGAACACAATTAGCTTTTCAAATGGCTACCTATGGGCTAAAAAACGACCCATTTTCACTTCAAACGTGATTTGAAGCGACATCACAAATGTTTTCATTTTAAAAAAATGTCCACTTATATATAAGAGTCGAGCCAAATATTATTTCTCCTCTCTCTTATAACCCGCTTATCATTTTAGAACAAAGTAAAAAAAAAAATCCATGCTAGACTTATCTCCAGCTCGTAACTTTCTCTCGGCCACTATCTTACCCAGTTAAGAACTTCCCAATATTTCCACCCCGAGTTTGAGGCTGCCCAATTTTGAGCCATAAATTCCGCGGCACATCTTGCCCATAATTCAGCTAGCCATTTTTATACCGTATAAAAAAAATGAGGAAGTCCCTTTTTTTTGCACGCAGGTGTGTACAGGGTGATTCCGAAACTGTCCTCGACATGATTTCTCGACATCGTCACAACTTCCCGGAGGGACATTTGCATTTGCAGATGACGCCGACTGACTTCAACCTGCGAACTGTTCATCACCATAAGAACGAACTAATCCTTCTCCAGAAGTTATCCCCCCATTCAATTCCTACTCCGGAACTGAAAGCTTCCTAGATTGAAAAGCCTCGCTCCACTTCACCCCGGCCAAGGTGCCATGAATTGTAACTACCCTCAAAAAAATTTATTCCCATCGAAAAAAAAAAATTCCACGCTCCGACAACTTTCAAAATACAGACTTGGCCCACCTAAAAAATGCCCAACTCGAAGCGGTGACCAACACCGTGACCTTCATTAGTCAGTACACATGGCTGAGCACTTTTTGAAGCCATTTCAAAAAAATTTTGGGCACAGGCCGTATGTTCGGACCCGGTTCGATTCACTTACTGATAATGGAGGCTTCCAAGCGTCTCCATGGACCTAATGTATCTTCTGGACTGCCCGCACATTTTGCCACCACACCCTTCCTAAATATATACAAGATGGGGCTAGGGCCGCCCCGGGGCAGCACGTGGGGTCAAACATGACAAGAAAGGGCGCCGTGTCATATTTTCCACGTCAAGCTCAGAGGCGGCTGCAGCAACTAAAAATGGGGCTACGAAACAATAGACTCGAGCTTTCAAAATTTTCTTTGAACGCTATAGTGGTAGTGGTGAGCGTCAAAATTTGTCACATCTGAATAATATTATAAACGTAGTTACATTATGATCATTTTTAGTAAAAGTTCTGCGAGAAATCATGCAAGTTAGTGTTGGATTTAACTTTATCAAGTGGGTAACATCAATTCTTGTTATTACGCGTTATTAGCTGTCAGGGAAATTATTATTATTATTATTATTATTATCATTATTATTCAGCTCTGATTATCGTATAATCCTGAAGTGAGCAGCATATATATGCCACGAGGCAACCGCACGGCCAAATTCAGGTCAGGTTTGAAGCCGTGTCAGAAACACACGTCAACAAAGAGCTGACTGACACTCACACTACCAAAAAAAAGGCACTCTCTCACATGGCCCTCTCTCTAATCATTGGGTCAATAATGGAAACCATCCTTGGCCGCAAATTGCTTAATTAAGTGAACCACACACAAAAAAACACACCCGCCTGTGTAAATGACGCCTCGGTAATGAATAAAAATTCCAATAATATAATCTATATCGCATATTAATCTGCATAACTCATATAGGAACCAATTTTTTTCTTCTTCTTCAGGATCTCAAAATTTTGCTTTACAGCGGTTCGTGCTAAAGGTGAACAAGTGCAGGAGACGTGCTTCAGAGTGAAACCCTCCCCCTCCAGAGCAGCATGTTAAATCCATGTCTAATGTGTCTGGATGTGACATCTGTGGGCAAGCTACCATAAACCTTTCCTGGAATTAGAACCAGAACAAACGGTATAAAAAAAATACCGGAAAGGAAAACAACTGGTTCAAAAGACTCGTTTGAAAATAGCTGTGGGGGAGGGGGAAAAAAATCCGATTGTTGATTTCTAGTTTTCCGGTGATTAGAGTGCGGAATTTACGTTCCCCCCAATTATCCTCGTTTTTTTTTTTATTTGGCAACTGTGCTGTACATAACATGGGGGGGAAAGAGGGCGCCACTGTCAAGAACATACTTCTCTTATTGCATGTTTTTGTCGACGAGAGTTTGGGAAGAGACCTTTTTTAACGAATTGATATAGATGGGATAAAATGTGACTGAAGATTCTATAGATAGTCCTTTGATAAGCTTTGAGGCAAAAGTGTCATTCAGTCGAACTTTTCTAATGCTTTGAACAATTTGTGCGCCAGTTTTAATTTATCGATGATTAGGCCTATAGAGTAATATTAATACTGTATACAAACAGGCCTTACACGATAAAATGAATCAAAAATGATCATCAGAGCATCATAATTGTTGCGCAAAAGCCATTTGCATAAATGGGATGTCAGAATGCAGCCGTGGTTTAATCCGAGTTTTTGGCAACTAATTGCAGTCAGTGTGGCAAAAGGTCGCCTCTTAAAAGGTGCATTTTAAACTCTAATTACCTAATTACATTCCACAGTTCCCACGCACGGAACGCACGAAAAAAAATACATGTCAACGGTCGCAATTTTTGTCATCTGTCAATATAATGAGTTATTAAATTTCCGATCTCTTTATACCGCAAGTGGAACATATTCATAAAACAATTTTGCACGTTGCTGCAGCAGCAGCAGGGATTTTATGCATATTAGAAGCTTCCCCGTATTTGATTAAAGAGCCGCATTGTCGCGCTGCTGAATCCATTCACTAATTAGCGAAAATGGTGTCACATAAAATGAGATTGGTTACTCTGATCATGACCCACGTCCCGTTGCTTTGGCTCTAATAATAAGTATACTCAACAATAGAAGCGAACTCAAAAAATTGAGCACTATTATTTTATTTACGTTCAAAAATTAACCCACTTTTTAATTTGAAATTATGTGTTATTGCAGTATTTATTTATTTGCTTGTAAGGTTCACTTTCATGTATTTAACTATTTATTGTATCTTATTTTTTTTTGCAAAATAATTCAGACAGTAAAGAAACGCTTTTTATTTTGAAATGATTTTATTGCCACTAATTGTTATATTGCATTGTACTGTATTTCATTTTGAATATGGAGTGTATTAATTTGCAATCCAGGTATTTAGGGAGAATTAATTTTCAAATTGCATAATTTTGCTCCATTTTGCTCTCATTTTAATTAAACTCACCTGGAAATTCCAAATGACACTTTTGGTAGTCCCTACAGGGGATCGTCTTAATTTAGTCCGGAAAGCCTGCAAGACTTCTCAGCCAATCAATCTCTCGCTGGCTCTCGCCAAATTGAAAACTGGATTCAAGGCCTATGTGCTCGGGCCGTAATTAAATTAAACAGGGGGGGAAAGCCAAGGCTTTGATGTGAACCCTGGACCATGAGACCCCAACCAGAGTAAACATGCGTGCTAATTCATGCCCGTACCTATAGGTTCCAAAAATGTAACTGGTCCAATATGTGGTGGTTGAAGTCAGGGTACGACATTTTGACACCATTTTTTTGTGAATTATAGGTTTTGATGGCGGAGGAATGAGCAATAAGACGGATTTAATCGACCCTGTGAAATCCAGCTACATAAATTCATTTCTTTGAGACATTTGATGGTCTCCATTTGCTATAAGTCGGCTAGACTCAACATGGCCGTAACTCTGTGTTCACAACCACCTATATACACGGCGACGTGGAACCAGCTGTTATGCACACCATGTTTGCTCTTTAATGATCTAGGCATCCCATCTTTGTTTAATAACCCCTTGAGATGAAGATGCCGATGAAGACGGAACTTTACCTTTTCCCTCTCCTGAAGACGCCTTCAAATATTTAAAAACATGCTAAGCGCCTTCCCCCAATGAAAAGCAACGCGTCTCACATGAATATGCATCACGTCAAGTGTAAGGTGGCAGCAAACTTGAAAACAACGTCTAAAGAAGGAAAAAAAAAACCCTGCTATATTTTATATATAAAAAATTCTATCCGATAGCAGAGAAGAGAAGGGGTCTTAACGTGGGGATTCTGAGCTCGTTAGGGGATGAAGGCGCTTCCCAAACATTTTCCTCCAAGTCGTGGTCGAACCGAGGGGCTAGATCTGGACCACTCCTAATCTCTAATCCTCCTTCCAACTCGCTGTGTTTGGCCAGAAGAGCCTGGGCATAAACTTGACGCAGGGTGTACCGGGTGAACCATAATAACACCACAAACTGTGATAAAAAACGATAGAATATTTTTCACACCTTATGTTTCAGCATATGTTACACATCCATCTTGTTGGACCGTGTCTGCCGGACATGAAGTGACCATTCGCTTCCTTAATAATCCGCTATTGTTGGTACTGTTACGACACACCCTGTTATTCTTAGGAGCAGGTGGCTGTTTCCTACAACGCTTCACCTCCCCTTTTACGCCCCAGATGACGTCTCGGGGAGGTGACAGCTCCGAAAACGCTCAATGACAAATTCCAACCATCAAATTGCGCCGCATCAGTGCTCGTCTTGGGAACACCGCAGAAAGAAGAAGAAGAAGAGGAAGCAGCAGCCCGAGAATATCGCTCCGGATGGAAGTTGGAAGCAGGACATCTGCCAAGATGGCCGCTTGGGACTCCGATTATCAAGATGGTGGATGCTAGGCCTACATATTTCATCGCTGAATAGTTAGACGCAGGAAATAGAAAGTGCTGGGAAAATTGACTTTAAAAAAATGACAACATAGACGAGTGATTCGAGTATACTTTTTTCATTGGGCATCGGGAAATTTGGCTGACAATTTTGTTGAGTACTATATGATACGATGCTACATGATGCGATGCTAATTATTGGACAACAATGACATAGAATGTTGTCAGTTTCTTCAAACCTTGGCGGATGGAGTAGACCCGGAAAACCGGAAGTGGCTGGTCACCGGAAGTTGACTGGGTACGCTGAATACGAATACGCAAACCGTTTGTCTCTATCTCTTGCGGTTTGGGCCCTGATACCTGTCCACGGACAGACGGACTATACTTTTCGATGAGAAAAAGTCAAACATTCCGGTGTGTTTCTGGCCAAAACCGAGTTAATAACTCTAGTAAAATATGGACTGCATCTGGTTAAAATGATGTAAACAACTCAATATTCCCTGCCAACAGCTCAAGCACTACCGCCCCTATAAAACGGATATATTCATGTCGGACGCACAATGGCCCCTGGGCGGAGGCTTTTCCTTTATATTCAACCCGTCCGAGACCGCCACGTGCGCTCCCATATTTCACGCTAAATATTTATATAGCCCTCCCATAGATCGGGGCAGACTCGGCGGCACCACCTCGTGATGGAATGGGTTTATCGCCCGATTGCACTCTGCCAATAGTACGTATATCCTCTCTCTCTCTCCACCCTCCAAAAAGCAGACGGATTTTTGAACCAGACAAAATCCTGTTATCCTCTGGAAAAAAAAAGAGAAACTTCGCATCATTCTAGGACTGGGTTTCGCCGCCATCTCTGCTTTTCTCCTCAGCCCCCTTCTGTTTATATCCGACGCATTAATAATGGATCAGAACTTCCTTCTTATATGGCAGGGCCTTGACTCTAAAATATCCCAGAAGGATCATACTATGGAGCTCCACAGATAGTTTTGGAACTAGCAGTGATAGGTAGCGCAAGAACTCTGAAGAAAATCGCATATGCTTCATTAGCTTGTTGTATACGCTATTGATAAATCGGGGGTTAAGCGTAATTGCAGGCTGAGGGTACATAGACCCCAAATCAGGCCCAGAAGGTCTGAACCGCACCCAAGGGCCAATTGTAAATCACCATAATAGGGCCGGAATGAAACCTTCGGGAACCATAATCTTTAGGAGCAATGAGATATTGGCATTCTAAAAGCGAAACCAGGCAGCAAAGTAGTCTCCAAGTGTCGTTTTGTAGCTGTGAATTGCTTTTAGAGATCGATGAAACTACGAGAGAGAATTTAAAAAAAAAACTGCGGCTATACAGCTGGACCTAGGTCCAACAAAAATGGGAACCCTAATTGGGGAGGTGGCTCTGCTTCAGATAATTATTGCGTACTAATCATCCTAGACAAGGGAGTATTTTTGCACGTTTAGCAGCAGCTAGAGAGGGAGAGAGAGAGCATTATAGTCTCATTAGGTGGTATAAACAGAGGGGTAAACAGCCGGTTGAAGTGAAATCCCAGCTGATTTACTCCGACTTGACAACTGCTTGGAGTTAATTTAATTAGCCCGGTCCTCTTGACTGCCCCTGGAGAGTTAACTATATCAAACAAATTCCATCCAGTTCTCTTGCCAGTCACTCAAATTAATCTTGGGTTTAGACCTCATTTTTAATAATCTAGGTGCGAGTTGATTAAATATTATTATTATTATTCAAGTTCGAATGTATGCGAACATTTAAGATTAATTGGGATTCGACGATTCAAGCCTGGAGTAAGCCACGCCTGAATATTTCGGTAACTTTCATTGTCGCACTGCACAGTAAACGTACGAGCTGAGTGACGTCTACACAAGGATCCGTTGTAAACACGGAAATACAAGGGATTGGGACGAGTCCAGGAAAGGATTAATTCACCCCCGGAGTTAAGTTCTTCCCCCCCAAAAAGTTTCCTCCAAAAACTTTAGAGGCCGCAAAGTGCCTTGGCGCAACTCTAGAGCAAATTCGTGTGGTCGGGAAAGTTAAATTACCTGCATAGCTATCATTCCGGAGTTTGTTGAACATTCAAATACCTCAAGATGGGAGTGTACAGGTGTCGTGTTGGTCATGACAGTGGTCTGATATGCCCTAGAGAGAGACGCGAGGGAAATAAACTGGTAGCCTTCGAGATATTTTTCTTTTGCAAACTCAATTTCGCGTTTGCTTTTCCCGTGAGGAAAACCCCCACCAACCCAACAGATTGCTTTTGCATAGCTCATATGGGATTATATGCAGCATATAGGAAAAAGAAGTCAACTTGCACAGTTTTGGACAAACATTTCACGGACCTAGAGTTTAGCAAAAGCAAACGCCCGGAAGGTGTTGCAAACTTGGGATGGAGAAATATATTTTTTGCGGGTAAATACTCTTAGTATTTGGTGTAGCGGAAATTTACTAATAATTCTGCCGTGTAATCAGTAACGAAGTAGCTAGCTTAGCTACAATCAAACCGGAATTATCAGTATAGGCTATTGTGCAGTCCCGAAATTCTCCGGAAAGCAAAATATCTCTGAAGCCGGCGGACTATCTGAATCCCACATCGCAATTTCCTTCTGGCAGCTCAGAAATATTCGGCAGATTATCCGGGGGGGGGGGNGGGGGGGGGGGGGGGGGGACCCCAAAAATTTCTACCCGAGATGTCTCTTCCGACAACAAAATCCGGTTGAGAAAATGACTGGGCTTCGACTCCCGGATTCCTTTTTTCCGACACTCGACGATATCAATTCCGGATGTCAAAAGTGAGTCGCCCGGACCGCATAAGAATTGATGGCAGGTTCTGCCTGATGCTCCGGGGAGAGAGGAAAAGCCCGTATATCCGGTGCGACATTTCGTGTTCCGGGACTCGGACCATTCTGTGTCCCCATATTTTTTTCTCTCCGAAGGTGACTAACATATCTGTAACTGCTAATGTGGATATATATATATATATATATATATATATATATATATATATATATATATATATATATATATAGCACTTTTTTCCTATCGTTACAGTGTATAGCAGTGATGGGTAAAAATAGCTGAAAATTATTTTTTAAATGGTGTGTGACAATGTATTGAACGAGTGAATTACAGTATGGTATCACGTTCATGCTGTATGACCTTAAACAAACCTGTATGACACATGGTATTACTAACCGACGAATTAGTTTATGGTTGATGCACTATTGTCATAATATTAATGTTACAAACACTCCGCGGCTTCGTCATGCACATCATGCGGTACTGTTTTCATGTTTACTCGCCATGTTTGATGAGTCAACTTTCGTAATGTTATATTAAGGCTCAAAATATGTCATTGCTAGTTGATGAATTGCTTTTATTAATACTATTATTTTCTTGCTCTACAGCAAGGGAATATAATTATGTCATAATTATGTGATATAAAATTTGCATGGAAAAGATTCATGCATCAACCGGATGAAATCCAAAAACCCAATCACTCGACGTTATATGGATTCAACATGTTCTATATGCTGGCACAAAAATATATTATAATTTCTGTAATGGTAAAGGGACTATTAGTAATTAGCAATCTAGTAGGATGTCCCTTGCAAAAAAAAGTCACTTGTGTACAGCAGCTATTCAAGAGGCTGAATATTCACCATGAGAAGAGAGAACCAACTGCATACACTTATAAGTACATAATGAGTACTGTACAGTACGCAGAGGAAGCCATCATTATACTATTTCGCCTGTCACAAACTTTGTCAATTAATACTTCTCAACCCTGATTACACACTAATTAGATTACAGGACATTCATCATCAGCCTAACGGAGGCTGTATACTATACTGTACACTAATACTGCAACACCTGGACTACCGTATAATGCCCATATGCATTAATAAGTTTGTAACCTACAATAGTATTAAAATAATTCACTTCAGGAGTACAAAAATCACACCATATTTTTCATTTGTGTAATTATTAAATGACTAGCTGCTTTCGATTGGAAAAAATTAGAAGTATAGAAGAGGTCGTAATTTTAGCACTATATAGAGGGTTGCAAGACTTATTGATCCCGTATTTTCTATCTTAATTGCAGCAGTAATCGTTGAGTTTGTCACCGTAATTCCCGGGCTTACACATATCAGCGTGATTTACGCTCATCGATAAATTTTCAGCCGCGTTGTATAATTTGAAACATCCGTAAAATTGCTGCAACGAGACACAAAGTGAAATGAGACTTGCACTCGTGCAATGTGTATAATAGTCGTGTAACGATGATTTTAATCAGCAACATGCCCAATTATTTGTACTGTTCAGTGCGACTTGTTTCTCGTAAGATATTCGTACCTTAACCCGATGAGACCAAAACGGTCGGATATATGTATCAATCCATGATCGGATGTTGTGTTCATAACAATACATCGTAATGTAAATTGATTTTTAATGCATGATACATACTTGATTGCTTACTGAGGTTAAATATCTGAATATTTTGGACTTCAATGTTTAAATTGCATTGAAATCCAACATGGAGCTTGAGTATAAAATTACGTCGTGTTTATTCACCCCACCAAAACGAGGCAGGTATATAATTTCTTTCAAAAATGACAAAACGTTTATTGTTTTTTTAAATTGTTAATATTTCTAAATTATTGCAGAGCTTCATTAAATCACAGTTTGTTTCGTTTGGGCAAAACCCACACATCGCTAAACGCCAGCTTTGTGTCAAGGGCCGTGAAATATGGGTTTGGAACGAACAGTTCGTCAGTTTTGGCGTAGATTGACGCGTGTCAGAGAGAGAGAAAAAAAAAACCTCTCTGTGCCTGCTGCTGCTATGCGGCGATGTGTCGGCATTTCATGCAGAGGTTATTGCACGGAGAGAAGGAAGTTAGATCATCCATACAAAACATGCGACCTGCCCAATAAGGAGATCGCCAATGCACAGTTTTAAAAATTAATAACAAATAAATGGACAACAATCTTGTCGCATGTACGTGCTCCCTCTAAAACAGCTTTTGCTCGTTAATAGCATTTTATTAAAAAAATAATTAATTGCCATCCAAATTACTACCGAATAGTAACAATGTAATTAATAATCATGCCATTATGAGTTGATCAATATGTCATGTGTACACCCTTCTATCTCTGGACACAGTCCAGTCTGTTTAACCCCTGTTGTCATGCACTTTAATCACAAGAGGTTTACTTATTTTTGCTGGCAATATATCACGCACTTTGTCCGGTATAATGTACACGCCGTGCTTGTGTGCCGTGTAGCATCACGTATTGATGAGCCCTCCGGGGGGGCTTCACTGCATGTTGCACAAACCAATCCGTGTTTTTTTTTGAATGCAGGACCTTCATACACACGTCACATTGTTGCATTCACAATAGAGTGTCTCTCCTGGCAATACGGGGACGACAATGAGATTTGTTGCCCTCACCTATTCCCCAGGTCATCTGATGATATCATATCCTAGCAGATCCGCGTTTTGATTTATGTTTGCAGCAGCTCATATAACGCACCCTGAAAAACAAGCGCGACAATTTTTAACGCGAGTTAACCCCGTCAACTCTGGACAACTTAATCCAGAACCAACCCCTCGAAACGTCACATATCGTGCCATCCCAAATGTTCAAAACAGTTTTCACAAAATACACCGAGAGGTTTCCATACAGGGTGAATCAGAACTTTTTCTCTTCCACATATCTGGACCATGCTAGTTTTTTTTTAAAGGCTATACGTTTTTGATTCAGCTTGTCCAGTACTTGATCCTACCCTGCCATGACATTTTGGAATGCGGTTGTCACACACACCGGCGGCAGTTTAGCGTCACACGTCCCTGACAATCAGAGTCCCATTAATAGCAGCACCTGTCCCGAGCCGTGCAGCATTGCGCATATCTCATTCACTTTGAATCCAGACCATTTCACAATTTGGCAACTTTTTTTATCCACAGGTCCTCTCGCAGCCTTCCCATTCCTCTTCTATATATTTTTTAATCTCGGAGGAAAAATCGCATTATCCTTTCCCCGGAACGAATGGTGCTGCATGTGGGGGCTAGGGGACCATGACTCTTTTTTTGTGTGAGATTATCTGGAGGCGTTTGACATATTTTTTTACTGTTCCTTTCTTTTTTTTTAAAGGTTCTGGATTCAGGTCTGGAAGCGCCCACGCGCTCTTCTAGCTGATAATATCCAGCGGGAACTACTTAGGAGTACGCGTTTGGAAAGCTTAAGGCTCTAAGGACGGCTATGCTTAAATACGAAAAAAAAATTATTTCGGTTTCATAATCCGTTGGAATACAAAATTGTGTCCACAAAAAAAACATAGTCCGTCATAAAAATTTTAGGCAGCACACCAAACACTGCACACCGCATCCATGTTAATTACGTTGGTATGCAAATAGGCACAAAAATACACGTAGCGGGGGATCCAAATTAAACTGTCTTCTGTCCAGTTCTGACCTGATGTTTAATACAGTTACCAAATGCAGCATTGTTGATTCCGCTCCCGCATTAAAAATTAATTAAATTTTAATATTATGCCAGTCAAGTTTTATTAAACCAGCACGAAACTGACAGCTCAAAAACCAGAGTTTCAACTTAAAACAGTCATTTTTTTTTTAAAAAAGAAAAGAGTCAAGATACTCAACAGGTCTTGGCCTAACTTCTTGGAAGTCGTCCGCCTATTTTTTTTTCTTCTTCCTCACAGTAAAGTCAATCCAAACTGGATTTGGGGAGTGACCCATCCCAAATCTCCTTTCTCCCACATCTTTTTCCTTCTTTTCGAAAGGACCTCCCAGCAGTTTCGTGGGACGATTCTTTTTTTTTGAAACGGCGACACACAAAAAAAATAGAAGCGAAAACAAAGTTGGCCGCCTGTGAATATGGAATAACTAGATGCGGTTTCCGTGTGTATTTGCTCTGCTCTCATTTTCAGGCGCTGAACAAATAGAGTTCCAATTCCGTTGCCAGTTGGGCCGAATGTTCTTGGGAATGTGCCAGTCACCGGTTTTGCATGTCAAAAGGAAGATCTAAGCCAAACATCCGATTCAAGAATGTTGCTTGTCATTTTGGAGGAGTGGAAGAATGTTTTAAATTTTTTTTATATATATTGGGCATGCTGTGATGTATGCCCCCTGAGAAGCTCCCATTGTGAGGATCCGAGAGCTACAAACATTCGCGTAAAAAGGCCTATTCAGCAGTGCTGATGTGAAACATTCCGTGATGTATGGGAGAGCTGCATAGAACCCCTGCGAAGACTCCAGGCTATGAGTTATACACTGGGATGAAGATGTAAGGTCGATTTTTTTTATACCGGTTGTTATATTAATTCACACTGTGCACTGAATATGACACCGTAAATTTTCCTCCAATATTTGGAGCATATTGTTGCTTACAGAAGCCGAAAAAATAATAATGCAAATTCTTTTCATCCCATGAGTCTGCATGAAGATCCTCCATTTTTTTCGAGCACTAAATAAATAATATAGGGTTCTTCTTTCCGGAGCGAATTTGCCATTAATTTGTAATAACTTCTGGCACATAAATAAATGACTTTTGACTTGTAACGAACATAGCAGCGGATTACGTGACATCGGGTTTCAGGTCAGCAAGTTTGTGAAGCTCACTCCCCTTCCGAGCAGTCGCCAATAGTATCGGCATTTCCATCAACCAGACTTCGCCGCGACATCTCTTTTCTCATGAAAAAGCGAAAAAAAAATTGTATGCGACCTTACTGAACTGACTGTCATCCCCAAGAAAAGAGCAAGATTAACTCCAGTTACTTCAAACGTACATTTGCTGCTTTCCTGAAGGTATATTTTGCAAGCAATGTTCATAGCCTTTTCTGCCTCATGAGCGTAATATTATTCTCGTCACTTGACCCACACACAAAAAAATTCAGTTTGCTTTATTAGCCTCTGAGAAATAATTTACATTTCTCCGCTTTTTCATCGCTAGTCTGACCCCCCCTCCCCCAAGCGGATTTCTAGAAATATGCTCGCTGCGACCACCAAAATCTGCAATTTCATTCCCTTATCCCACCCCACCCAACTCGAAAAGGCAAATTTGCATATTTCAGGAGGGAAAATTACCGCCTAGGTTTGTTACGAAGCAGCCTTTTCCTTTTTCGCCAGAAACCCACAGCATTTTCTGTCTAGATTTTAACACTTCTCTTCCAGCATAACCGAGCGGTTTTGACATCAGACTGGGAGTAAAAACATGTTCATAAATATACATAACTCCCGAATTTTTCCGGGGGGGCGTTATACAACATCCTGAAACTTCAGAGTTGTCATCTCATCGCCACTCGATTTCCGGAGGCTTGGGTGTCAGGAATCGTTTATTCGGCTCGTTCATCTTCGTCTCGGTGGGGCTTTCAAGGTCTGGGTTGTAATCTGACGGGTCTGGCGGTAACAAATGGGCAGGAAAGTATGGCCGGAGATATATACACACACAAAAAGCAAGCCAGGATGTGCCACGTCAGGGGGGGGGGGGGGACCTATGCACTACGACAATACCGGTATCAATCGCTGTGTTAGCCGCTGACTTGTTTAGAGCAAGTCGACTGATGAATCGGTGAATAGAGGTTTCCGAAAAGGAAGTCTCAATGGGAAGGTCTGATTAGTGGTCCAGATACATTAAATTAATCGTGCCCATTATTTTCATCCAAAGCTGGAAACCCATTTGTTGGTATGTATCCTCGTAGTTAGGCTACCCATTGAACAAGTGAGGCACTTGGGTGGGTATGATTAATCAGGATAATGCCGAATTAAAGTTGCAAACACCAAAGAGTTTCCCGTGCATTACTTTTTCATAAGCTCTGGAAGGAGCACTTGGAATTTGAGGGAATTTGCCAGGATATATTTTAACCGCAGGGCTTTGTTCAATGCAGATGATCCGTACAGTTACAAATCGGATTAGAGCAATTTAAACCATGTTCCCTATATAACAGCACAAAGAAATTGTGCTAAAACCCGTTTACAGGTAACGCATTCAAGACTGATATTTTCAGATTCTGCTACAAGTAGTTTAACTCTGTGATATTATATGGATTTCCTCGAATTTCCTTGCGAATCCCGAGAGAAAACCGCAGAAACTTAAGAGCACCTCGTAATATCTCGCCCTGCAGCAGTACAATAGGCCTCTCCTATTTGCAAAATTAGCTGCCAGTGTTCTCCCGCAGAAAACTTTTCGCATAAAATACACCCTGCTTTTCTACCTTGCCAGTATGATTTCGGGGAAGTTATTTGCGTTGTCTCGCTCGCGACGGGTTTCCCGGTAATAAAATTGCCCTCAGAATAATAAAAAATGGGTGCAGGAAGCACACTTTGCCTTCCCTTTTGGCCCCTGCTTCTCAAAAAAAAAAAAAGGACGAGATAAGCTCCTTTCCTTATCTTCTTCACGGCTCGGATAAATCAAAGCAACCGAGGTGACATTCGCAAATGGAAATCCCCTAACCTCAGATTCTCTGTCCAACCAGGTACAACGATGAGATCGGTCCTCAAATGGCTTAGAAAACGTGTCCGTTTGAAAAGAGAGGATTATATGGCCAGTTGGAGCGGCATCGGGTGTAATCCTGCGCGCCAAGGACGGTTATGAACAAGTGCCAGAATGAATCAAGATAAACCCAGGCGAGTAAGCTCCAAAAATTGGATCAGTAATCCAACGGATCGAAGTATGAGTGTACTAACCAGCGTGCATGGCGTATGAAGGTCCGAAGTGTCTGACCGCTTCCACGTGGAGCGCTCCGAACGCCAACTGCAGCCCCGTAGTGAGCACGTGCGCCAGGAATGCGCATGCGCAGACCAACCAGCCCCATCCACCTTCCGGGTAGTAATGCTGACGCAGGGGCCCAGTCTTGGCGTCGCGTCTGCGCAACGCAGGAAGATGCGCGTGCAGAACGTGCATGTCTCGTGCGTTGAGAGCGCGAAGACCTTCCACCGTCTCCTCCATGCCCGTGACAGTACCTGTCGCCTCGTCATACCTCGGCCAGCTCTTCCTAGAACCTACAAGAAAGAGAAAACAGGCTCAAATTTTAGATTCTCCTCGCCTGTCAAATAAACCGTCACGTTTTCCCATGCATCCTGCTTTGCCACAATTCCCTTTCCACTCTTCATCCTTCAAGATGCTAAGATAAAGGCTTAGAATATGGAAAGACAGTTCCGTTCTGTTAATACCACCACAGCTCAATGGAGAACACCTCCCCTACCCCCAAAAAAGGGTCCATGGAGACGTTTCTTTAAAGCTCCCTGTCTCTAGATACAGGTTTTAAGGGAGAGGCAGTAAAAATCGACATAATCGCTAACGGAAAATCCTGCAACTCACCCTTTCAGTGTAATTGCGCTGGCTCGGGTTTTTAGAGAACTGCCTTTTCCCCCCACAGCCCAAGTATTGTTTTCCATTTGCCATAATTCACAAGCGCCAGGAGACAAGGAAAAGACCAGAAATAACAGAAGGTTTGAAGCCGGTTGGATATTGATTTCTAAGCTGTGCAATATTTGGAGGGGGGGGGGGTGGAAAAGGCAAAAAAAAGTTGAAGGCTGGCGTTTTACCAACAGTCGCAGATTTAATAATGTGCTTGATTTCACACAAAGCATGGGAATTTCGCAGGAAAAACTCAGTGTATATACAAGCTCATTATGCAGCTCTCGAGAATTACTCTGAATGATGTCGAGGGAACAGAAACCGCTTTGCTTTGAAAGCAGTTCAAAAAACATACATAGCATGGTACAAATAAATAGCCGACAGAGAAACTTCTAACAAGTAAGTCAGGTAGTTCCCAGTTTTGCAAAATAAAAAATAAAAAATGCAGCGTTGTAAAAGCCGAACGCCGGTTAATTTTTTTGTCATAACGATGTCATAAGCACTAAATTCCCGAGGGGAAAATAACTCCGCTAATTTGGCGCAAAACTGGAGTGGAATCCACTCGAGGCATGAGAGAGAACACAGGTGCATGTACACTCCTCATCGACTGATTTCCCCCAGGATATAACAATGCCATAACCACCGGAAAAATTACCGTCTGAGTAGCCTTGCTAACAAAACCAAAAAGGCAATTTTTGCCTTTCCCCCAACCAGGACTTGACTCGTTGATTGCAACGGTAAGCCCAACAAATTCCGACCCAACCGATTTCGCAAATATGCGCAGAGAAGTCGCATGAAACTGCAATTGGAGCCCCCATCGCTTACACCACCTTTGAACCGTGTCAGCAACGCAGCGTCAACACCGAAACGGCAATTTACAGCTCCAAAATTGCCAACGAGTGACAAAAGAGCAGGCGAGTAACGACGCATTTACAACCATACTTTTCTCCAGTTCACAGGCCATTATTCCGAACATGACCCGACTCAACCGGATTCCCCGCATATAGTGCGGCGCAAGAAAAACTTTGTAAAGCCAGTCCTGTTTATAACAACCTGACCTGTGAAGCACACCTAAAGGACCGAAGGATGTCATCAGATCCCCCCCCAAAAGGCCTGACACAATTTGAATTCCTGGACACAAACTGAGCGAAAGGAGCTAGGCCTAGTGAGCTAGGCCTAGTGCAGCGTGGCCAGACAATGGATTTCCTGACGCCATTTGCAGCATAGGAGTCCTCTCTCCGTCGCTCAGATGCTCGGGACGGGAATTGAGGCGTTACACCGGGGCACAATTTTGGCTTTCTAAAATGTTCCGGGTCGGCTGGGCTAGGATGTAAGAGCCTTGTTCGAGGGGAAGTCGCACAATGGCTAGGGGTCGTGTGTAGGTAGGTGGTTTGGGGTAATGCATCATGCTGCTGCAGGGGAGGGATTGGAGGAGACACTTTCTTTAGTTCTGAGTGCGTATCAGGATAGCGACGTCGTGCTGGTTTACCGGGAAAACCTCTTGAAGCAATCGATAGCAGTCCTGGCCCATTATGCGGATTCATCGGATGTTAAGAGCACGTGGAAGGAACAAGGAGAAAGAGACGTCTAGACGCAGTTTCCCAAAGATCTGTAAGACTTCACTTGCATTAACAATTTTACAGCATCTGATCTACGTCGTGCTGAGCTTGAAAACTGTTCTAGGTATCCTATACTTTCATAGTTTACTTTAGATGATTGACTAAACTGCAGTTTGTAATCAAGCCCTTTCAAATTATGCCTATGCCTGGCACTGTACTGCAAAGGCACAAATTTGCACAACACTCTTGTTTCTATACAATCCAATTAATTGGCCGGATGCATACACAAACACGCGAACAAGATCGAATTAATTGTGCAGGTATAGTGGCCCCTCGCGTTCAGTACAAAGCAGATCGAAGTTCTGCTCATTAAAGCTCAATAAGCGTAACTTTACTGGATGTAATCATAATGTAAATTGCACTATATATTATGGTACACTATTAATTTCTAACCAAATTACGAACCAGTGTAATATTATATGAAGCGGCTCATATTTTTAAAGTACACAGCACGCTTTCTTTAAAATCTAAGGCACTGCAATCCGAATTTACAAATTAATGCAAATGGGATCCAGGAATAGTCCGAGGGGGCCTTTGAGACGTAGGCCATTGCCCCTCCAAGCCAAGTAAGCTCGCATTTATTTGTTCCCCGGTAGTTGATTTGTTGACCCCCAGTGCTACCCCGTGTGTCCTCTCCCTAGAAAGGAATTAGAAGAGACGGAGGCTTAGCCCTGCTGCTACTGGTTGGATGGCAACAAGACAGAATTAAAGCGACGGTTGGAGTCAGGCCAGCTACTCTTCGATCCAATGTTTTTTAAAGCAATTTTCTCCCTCTTTTTGTATTCCTTCCAACCAGTGATGGACAGTCTTTGGGACCATTCGCAATCCCTCGAGAGTCGTTTGCTGCTAATGAACCAGACGTTATTCATTCAGACACATGTTCGCCACAGAGAGTCCAGCATGTCTACAGTACAGAGTTTGAAATATAATTTCAACAGAGGAGTTGGAACAGCACATTGTATATGACCGTTAGTTTGAAGATTATCCTAGTAAATGTGATTAGCATTCGGAGCTTGCCACTTGGCGTCTGCATGATTGGGCACTTGTGGCTTAGAATTTACTTGGCATGGAGGACACTGTTTGTTTCGGACTCCAAAAGCTAGTGAATGGAAAGGGGGGGGGGGGAGGACTCTGAATGTACCGAGTTGTGGGCTCATTAGCGAGACTTTGTTGCAGTCAATGACTCCTGCACTCTCTGGCAATGGATCGATTCAATTATGGAGAGGGATTCAAATTATTTCATCTGCTGGAATGGATGAAGCAATATTCTAATGAAGGAATGAATTTTTCAGGCTGTTTGTTTTTTCTGTTGTAATGACACTGCTGGCGGTGATAATGTGGGCAAAGTGGACCGTTAATAAGTCAACATACAGTGCAATTGTTAGCCATTGAGTCAAGTCTAACTGAATTGAAGTACAGAAAGGGATGTAATAATTAATTACAAAAGGCACTTCTGTACTCTCCTATATGCTGCCTGCCCGTTATTGTCAGTCGTCCACTCTGCAACATTTTGGGGGAATATTTTGGTCAAAATTGAGCTATCTTTTGCTGACATACGTTCAAATAAACGTCTACACGAGAAAGATTTTTTTAGCTAATTTCAAACGATTTCAAATGTGGTCACCTGCGGATTTAAATTTTTGTATAAACTTGTGCAGTACTAAGCCAACGAGCGTTTATAATGTGAACACCTACGCACATCACAAGCGATTATCACTTAATTTCAGTTCATAAACCCGTATCTAAATTCCACTAAAAAATATGAAACTGAACTATGACACGAATTTTTTTGCAGCATGGACGTGCCGCAGTTAACCTGATTACAGCTTTCCTGCCTGAAATTGATTATTTGTTTGAACTGGTGATGTTGTGCTTGTGGGAGTAATACTGTACATCATGCCAACGAACACACGTGTTTTGCCAGTTTTAGACTGGAAAAAAGTGGAACGAATGCGAATTCGAAATATTTGAAATCAACATAATTTTTGAAGCAATTGGGCATATGCTGCCGGATTGGTTACACCAAATATTTCGTCAGGCGTGGGACCGTCAAGTTGATGTATCCTACATTCAGTGCTATTCATGCATGACTCTTAACCGTACTTGTCGATTTTACATGAATAGTGGGATGAATTCTCCTGCTGTGCTAGGCCTACATATATTTTTAAAAAGTTCCAGACAATCATTCTAATATTGAACCAAAAATCAACCTCTACTTTCCGACCTTCCATTGATCCAAACTAGTGCAAAAAATTGTACGATTAAACCAAAGTACAAATTGACGTACTTTCTTTTTCTAATGAAACATTATTCCGGTCTTACAGCTTGTGGTTAAAGTGCATCTTACAAGAAGGAAACTTGAGCAGCCATGTAATTGAGATCGTGGGTTGGAAAAGAAGGCCTCGAGCGGCTGACGCGATTAGAAGCGATCAAGCACCTCCTGGCTGCCAGCATAATCTCAGAAATCTGCCGCTCAAACGCCTGAAGCCCAAATTCTATTTGAATCGATCAACCCCATCTTCTCAGCGGTGTCAATGCTCTATCTCCTGGCTTAAATCGTCCAGATATTTTTTTTCTTCCATACAAGACATACATCAGGCCGTTTTTTTTCGGGTGTGTGTGATCGCAGTTTCCATAATCTCAAAATGGAATTCCCGATTTCAAATGCTGACATCTCCTTCTTAGAGCTGGGAATGTAAATGGGAGGTTTCCTCTCAGGGATATGCTCTTCTTCCCTTTCCACTCGGATAAAGTTCCTTGTAGTTGCCTCCCAAGTAATTAGATTCCTGTCTTGGCATCTACCAAACCCCTTCCCTGCTGTCCTCACCCCCCCTACTATATACATAAAACCCGCAACTTTGTCACACGCTCCATGGACCAAGAGGCAAAACCCAAGCGGAGAGAATTTTCATATTCAAGCCTTTGCTGGGCCCGGAGACGCATGAAATATACACAAGTCTGCATTACAAGTCGGCGAAAAAATTCGGGGATAGAAAATCCAAACATGATTCAACAACAAATCTGGCCCGTATAGTGCCAATGAGAGCGGTACCGGTATCTACTGTTAATGTTGCTATGGGAAATGGCCATCCGCCAGCAGGAGACTAGAAAGAATAAAAAAAGCAATAGCCAGTTGGGAGGTCTCGAATGGAGATTTTTTTTTTTTTTTTTGGGGGGGGGGGGGTGTACTGAACGAGCAGGACATGTGTGGTGAATAAAGTTACTGTGCGCATAGAGCAGCCTCTAGAGAGACAATTTCTAAAAAAGCGTGTGAATTTTTGCCATCTGCAGTTCTACCCTGGTGTATACATGGTGGTGCACTAGCAAAGTCCAATTAATTCAGAAAAAATTATAAAATTATATTTGGCATGACTATTTAACCCTTCTAACAGTTCATAACAGGACATAAAGGTAAGTCACACATAAATATACGCGGACTAAACGAAAGTTGGGGACTCAAAATGTACTAACAGTACATACAAGCTTGTACAAGCATACATGTTTGTTTCCTTGCAAGACGACTGTTCATTTTACAAATAACTATACAGTAGTTTCAGACTAAGACCTTAATAGTTTTGTTCCCTATACCCTTATGCCCGTATGATGGGGGACAAATTCTTTGTGAAACAACTCCCGGGAATTCAGGAGATCCTTGAGAAACGCAGCAAACTGTCAAAAACACTATAGTTGGACTGATGTAACCAACTGATGAACTGGAGCTAATTGAGCCTGAATGAAGCAGCGCAAATTTGCAATTTGATTCCGAGCTATTTGCAGATCAATTTACAAGAAAATATTACCTGGAAGTATTATGCCAGTGCTAAAATTAGGTTCAATCAAAAGATATTCTGATTGAACATAACAAATGTTTCATTTGACTTCCATTCTTCTCATTTGCTCTACAACCAGTAAATGCAAATGAACTGTAGTCATACTATGATGGTTTGAAGTTTATGGTTTGTATTTCTCTACAAGAGAGTTATAAAACTGACTTTACCACCAGGATCTATATTGCACAATGCCTAACTCATCATTCTGCAAGTCGAGCCTTTAAGATGTAAACTAGGGTTGCATACGCATCCAAGTCACGCCACATCAAGCAGTAAAAAGCATTTTACTACTGCATAACGACGCGCCGCATGCCAAATAACCCTCAACATAAAACGGACCAAGAACTAGTCCCCAAAAGTTACACCGGCTAGTTAAGAAACAATGCAGATCCACAATAACTATGCAACACTCCCCCTTTCTCGGTGTAGGCTTATCGTGCCAAACAATTTTAATTTGGACATCCCAACCCCGGCATTAGACAATTTGCGAGCGGATTCCCAGTGCAAATTGTGTCTCCCCCCACACACCCCCTTTCCATATACATACAGTGCAGTGGCACGAACATAGCATCGCCCTCTCATGTGGGCGTGCAATTAGAACCGCGTAGTTCAGGGCACCCAACCGAGCCTCCATTCAACCAGAGGCGAAATAACAGCCCGGCCTAGATATATACTCGTACATATTCTGGTGTTTGCCTATAGAATTATGAAACACCCTGTTCACAAGACACCTTGTATTTCGGGGGGCAAAAAAAATTGCAAACAGAAGCCTTCGGGCTTGTTTGCAGTGGCAGAAATGAAGCCAGGTTTTGCGGGCAGACTTAATGTCCCTTATAGTGGACACAGTCTGGGAATAGAATTCAGAGGCTTGTCCCTCAAGCAATTTTGGGACGGTTTCTGCTGGACAGGGCGGACCTACGTCAACAGCTCTCGAATAATTATGAAGGCGAGGCGTCCATTGTGAGTGTCAGTTGGCTGCTCACCACCAGAGGACTGGGCCCTTTTTTTTAAAAAAAATGGGGGCAGTTTGCTGAAAAGGTCGGGTTTTATCATGCACGATGTGTAGTGAATGTTAAATGTGCCGAATGTTGGTGGCGTTCCGCGGTCATAATTGGTGGTCCATATCTGGCGTCATACGCGGCGACTATAATATAAAATCATATAGGCTATATAGAAGCTAGAGAGTGTGTCACGCTCGAGAAATGGAAACATCAAAAGAGCATCAAAGTTTCGCGGACGAAAAAAAAAAGTGAGCAGAGATTGACGTTTTACGAAGGATTGGGAAAAGCGCCAGAAGAAATGTAGCGTATCTTGGATGAAGGACTTTATAAGCTATCATCAGTTGCTTTAAAGTGGTTTAAAGGTGGGTGCGTGGGTTAGAACCATTTTTCATCCTTCGTCTTATTATTCGTCTTTTGCCCTCCTTTTCATCCCAGGGCCTTTAAAAAATTCTTTGCAGTATGTGCATGCGTCAAGAAGGTGATAAATTATTCGCATTTACATATAGGAGGAATCAATTATGCAGTGCGCTGATATATTTATGAAAGATTTACTGCATGTTTTACTGTATGCTGGAGGATGCAGCATTTCAATGCAAAAATTGAGATAACTATATAATATAGCAGCAGTTCAGCATCTTTCCCTTTAATTTAAGGCATGTCAAAGATTCTTCATTGGCATAATTCAATGCATAACTAAGTGCTCCAATATAATCCCACAGCTTGAAAGAAGTTTTGCGGAAATGTTCTCTAGAGCTCTCTTGGATAAAGTGGCCTTATTTGGGTATCCCAAGAGACATGTTCGCCATGAGGAACGCGCCAACTTTGTGCAGCAGTTAACGCCTTTGGATGGGGCCCGTTTCCTCCCGGAGAAAAGTTCCGGAAGACTTTTTTTACCCCCATCTTCACAATGGTACTTCCGCAGGTCACACCATTCAGAAACGACCTGACTCAATTCAGGCACACCCTGTATCGATTTGTGCGTACAGTACACGCCTCAGAATAAGCAGGGGGAAAAAAAGTACGAACAACACTCCATAATGCAAAATATTTTAACAGCTTCAGGGCCTAGGTACTGTACATGCGGCAAACAAATCCCGTCACGTCCACTTGTGCCTGGAAGCACGCCATAACCAGCAGTGGAAGGCTTTTTAAGAAACAGCGAAAAAAAAAGCGAGGGACGAATCTCATATTTCCAGTAATGGCCCGGAAGCTAGACAGCAGGGTGTTCCATAGCTCCCTTATATTAAAGAAGGAAATCATCATAAGGATTGATGGCGACACCCTGTGATATTGTCCGCCCATAGAATAATTCGCAGTGCATTTACACGCCGGCTTAGTGACCTCCGAACAAAGCAGGATGACAACGCCTGCTGCGCACACAAAACGCAGCGATTAATCAGCACCCGCAAGCAGCTTAACGAGTTAGACATTTTTGTGTGAGGCTATGAAAATTCACCCTCCCTCATCCATAGAATAACGCAGGAAAATTATAATCGGCCCCATACTCAAAGCGTTATATTTCACCGGATTAGCAAAAACGTCCGGTGAAAAATGAACCTACAGGACCCAAAGCCCCCTATACGTTTGTGGATGCAAAACTATACAGATAGCTTAATTGACAACATTTGTCAGTTAATAACTATCTTCATCGTCATTCATTGCGTTTGAAAAAGTGGTAGAAATGTTAACAATAAGCAGCAAAGAACATTGCTTATTTTTGTTTGATAACTGGAACTACTGTTAACAACAAGCAACAACATAAACTGCGAATTTTTGTTAACAAGGCAGATGGCTTAACTAACAGTTAGGAAATGGCGTAACTGTCCCTTTTGCCTGCCAGCCAAGCTTCTGTGTCAAGCCCGTTATCCTAGGAAAACGACAGGCAGTGGAATCATAAAGCTCGCCCGAGTAAGAATGAAACTTTGGCAATTAGCAGACCCAAAGTGTTTCGAGAATATTGGCAGAAACTCTCCCGGGCGTGAGCTCGTCCGATTTGATGACACAGCTTCCCCCACCTCCCCCCCCCCCAAAAAAAAAGTCGAAAGAGGAATAAAAAGGAGTCCATCTCTATGCAACTCCAGGAGCCTCAGGGATAGGTGTCGCTTCGGACAACTTTTTCTGCAAACTGCGAAAGGTAAACACGGGGGCCAGAGGCGGAAAAGCAAAGGAGGGAGGGGAAAATAAGGCCTTCCCTGCAAATTCAATTGAAGTTCCAGCCCACCTTTTTTCACGAAAAAAAAAAAGAAGAAGAAGCGAAGCCGGAACTATTCACAGTCGGACTGGCGTTTCGGAAAATGCCTGGAAGTGTCAACACTCCAAGAGTGTTGGCACTGGGAAATACCTTCGGCTGATCCACATTTTCCAACTAATGGACGCATACATTAAGTGTGAAAGAGGCGATTTGAAGCGACAGACGTCACTCCAGATTGTTGCAAAGTTAAGACGAAAGTTGCGGAGTTCGCCTTTTATAATGCGACAGTGATTGAGCTTATCAGGTTGCCGTGTGTGTCTAAGGGTCACTTACCCCTGGCAGATCCAGGGTAGCCTCTCTCGAGCGTATGGTGTCGCATGCTGCATCCATGGTGAGGACAGGAGGAAGTGTGTGGCGACTGTGGCGGAAGCTGTCTTGCCGCGGAAGTCGATTGGTAGTCGATCAAACGACGATGCGAGCCTTTGCTGGAAGAGGCGGTCGGGTAGAGCGGGGACGATGGGCAAAATGGAGGCGTCGGAGTATGGCTGCTCAGCTCCTCGCTGCACTGGCTCTCGTTCTCGCCCATCATCCCTGCTCGATACACCTACCCGCCGCAGGCAATGGAAATCTGCTGCACTCCAAAAAAAAAGATTAAAAATCATACAATGCATGATTCATAATTAGCTTCAGTACCTACCTTACTGGTCATGTCACACCTCCAAATCCGGCTGGTCCTGAACCACAATGGCCATTGCCCTTGCCACGTGGGAATCAGGGTTGTCAGACGGAGGCACCTGGTAACACTGGGCTGCGGGGTCCACCTGCCCAGCTCCAGGGACTAGTGCCTGCTCCACGTGAAAACTAATGCCACTCCACACAAAATAATGGCCACTCTCCTTCGCATCGGCGCCCACATGCCATTAACGCTGGAAAGGTGTTCCGGGACATGGCTTCCGGGATTCGGTTCGAAGAAGAAGTTGCCGAGTAGGGGAAGGGACGGGATAGGTTTCCTGGGTTTGCTTCTCCCTGGTGGACAAGATGGGGTGCTGCTGCCCAAGGGATAATTACGGGCCCTCCATCACTCTCTGGCCTATCTCACTCACTCGCTCAATCCGAGATTGATTCTTTTTCCCATGACCGATGTTCAGGCTTCATGTCATGGAAACACCGCACCGGGAATCAAGATTGGCTTTGTCTTCCGTCACCTGAGGGGAGGAAAGAGGACAGAAATAAATACACCCGATGCTCACCTCACAGCTACATTGCATTTGACAACCATAAAAAAGTAACCGTGCCAGAAATGTTGACTGAATCGGCTTGGATTACTCTGCGTTTATCGTCCATCATCCTACAGAGTTCCCGGATTTAATGGATGGCATAAGGTGAAGGATTTGTCACATTCGCGCTCATTTGCATGGGAATGTGTGAGAGACAATCTAATCCAACTTTTGACATTGTTATGGATTACATTGGGCGGGTGTAAAATCTTAGATTAATCCGGAGACTTCATAAAAGCTGACAGCAAATAAAGTTTGAAATGTTGCGGGTGAGAACACCCCCCCCCCCCCAAAAAAAAAACATCAAGCAACGTTAAAACCTTCGCTTTGGAATTTGCTCGCGCCAAATGGACTAACGCAAATAACATCCCTCAAAATAGCGGTGCTAATAATAGGGTGCAATTTGTTCGAGATTTTGTTCAGCTTTTCAGTCACTCATGCACTGTAGGCTTCAGTCCTGAATGGGGACGAGTTGTTACACGATTCATTTAAAATCGTTACATTTTACTTATCGGAGTTTGTTAATTATTTTATATTGCATTACTAATTGTGACTTATAATTGCGTGGTTATCATTTATTTAATAATAGCACATTGCTTGTTGCTTTTTTTTCTCCTATTGCGACTTTTGTCATATGATTTGTTTAGGTTTTTAATGCCAATTTTGCGACATTACAATACCGTACAATAGAATCATCAAAATGTATATTAGTACATCAACACCAATTACACGCCATATAGTAGGAATACTACTAATATAAATTCTGTCACATGTTTGCACGCATCCAAACTGACACAGTGCCAATTTGAAATCGTGCCATTGTCATTCCATTAATTGTTAATTAAATTTAAACGACATTAGCGGCCTAAGCATGGTCCTCCACCATCCCCANCCCCCCCCCCCCCAATACTATTTGCATTGTGTTTTGAAAAGCGTGGCCCTAAACCTATTTACATGCAGATGCTCTAATAAGTATTAATCAGCAGCCCCCACATTTTTCAAGCAACCCTGCCCCACAATCCGCCAGTAAATTCGGTTTACCCCCACCGCTCAATCCATCCCGCAAACTTTATACACGCAATAAATTAATCGTCCACTTGTCATACCTCACCTTTCCCCATACATCACTAACGGCTACATGTCAGCATTGTCAGCATGACCCGCACTTTTCCCGAACAAGTCTTCTCTCGGTCACGCCTTTCCACTTGACCAAATTGCTTATTCTTGTTCGAGGTCCCTAGTCCTGCCTGGAAGTAATCACCAATCGCATCCATCAAGTTGGGGACTGTCGACTGGACCAACACACGTAAATCACAGGGCGCGACAAAGAGAACCGAAAACATGAGGACCAGCGAACTATGTCAACCCCTCTTTGTCTTATCTAACTGCTCGACACCTTATTGCCTAGTCGCCTTAATGGAACCCGCCATTTTTCCTCCTAGTCTCCAGATTAGTTTCGACCCTGATAAGCTCGTGTTCTGTACTGAAAAAAACACTGATTACCTGCCCTTACACGTAACAAGACTTAGAAAAAAAAAGTCTTTAAAAAAATGAGGAGGAAAAAAAAGGATAAGTAGAAGAAGCAACGAGAAAGATCGTTTTTCTAGGGCAGACTCCGGATGCAATTAGTTGGTTGTTTCATGGTAGGAAATTGAGCCGGGAGAAAAAGGACGTGATGGGCTCGAGACTTGCGGTGCCATCAAGGGCCTCGGATAGAGAAAAAAACGGTAACGTTTCTACTACAATCCAGAGAAATCCTAAGCCGCAGCTAGATGGCCCTTGTAAAAATTGGCCACTTTGGCTCAGATGCGCATGATCTTCCTCCTAGCAACAAACAACCCAAGATGAACGTACCGGTACCCCCAAAAAAAAAAACATTCAAAATTCAGCCCCCCCTTTTTTTGCCAATTCAGTGAATAAATCCGGGAGCTTAAAACTATCCGGAGCGAAATGGCCATCCACGCCCAAAATAAAGGATTACACGCGGCTTCACACACGCACTGGATTAGCGATTATTTTCAGTTCCACATTCCTGGCTCTAGTTCAAAGCTCGACATATAGACCCAGGAAATAATATAGTTTAAAAAATCGTCCTATGTCAAGTAAAGGGCAAGACCTCACTGGATAAACTCCAAGGGGGCCCCTTTCCCTTGTTATTCCCTCTGTCTGCTGTCGACCTCCGCCGAATTTACTGAGGGGACCTCATTTCATTTGCTGAGGAGGCAAGGCAAGATCACTGGGCATGAAATGACGTTAAAGTGCATCTAGAGGAGGTTCCTTCCGGACGTCTCCTTCCAAAATATTGACCATCCAAGGAACTCCTGGGCGCTCCCCCCAAAAAATAAAAGCTGAAATCATGCCAAGTTTTGCACCATGTTTTCGATACGCCAACAATTTATCACAGTTCGGAGGCAACAGCCTTTTCATATTCATAAGCTGTCAATCGACAAAAGCACCCGCCCCAAAATCTGTATGACAAAGCGACCCTCTTGATGACCCACGGTTGTAAACAGTCCTGATGTGAAGATCAGGAAGCATAATCCTATATTCTATAGGGGGTGGCATTTAGAGGAACACCCCGGCTAATGTCTCCTGCAAAAGCTTTGGGGGGCTGGGGCTGACTTTAATTGGATTGCGTCGTCGGGGACTCCCTCCACACACGCCATGCACTTGTTCACTAAATCATATTTGCCCGAGAGAGAGGCTTGAAAGAGTCTCTCCACAGCCCAAAAGCCTCTCGTCTGCAACCATCCCCTAAGCCTAATTCGATTATCTACATAAGCACAGCCTCCATCCCCAAATCGTGGTTTTTGGTCCACATACTCCACATACTGCAGGTATGTATGCCCGACAAAATTTCTTCAAAAAAAAAAATTTAATAATTGCTATCAAAAGTAATCCGTGCACATTTTTTTTTTTGCAAAATGGTAGCAATGCCCCCCTTTTTCTGCTTACTGCTTTTTCTGGCCCGCATTTTTACGATGAATCAGGTTTTTTTGAACCACTTTGGTCCAGCCTTGCTTACAGGCTGTTACGACCAATGTACGTAAATTTATTCTACGAATCGCTGCAATCACTGTGAGGGATCATGAAAGTAAGAGCTAAAACGAAGCTTTTCTCGCTCGCTCCCTGGCTCCTCTTCATTTGCATATGCACATATCCCTCGTGTGGTCTCGATGCAGAAAAAAATTAGGTTATTCCATCCCTTGTAGTTCTCAGCGAGAGAGAAAAAAAATTTGGACGAGAGCTAAAAAACAGACGCTACAGAACACCTCGGGCTCGTGGGAATTTTTGCAAAAAAAAAAAAAATGGGTGTTAAAAATCACGTGGCCTGAGTTGCCATGGAGGCTAAAACTAATATTGAAGTTAAAGTTTGAGGCAAATGCTGTGCTCTTAATCCTTTCCCACATTTCCCCAGCACTTCATTGCTGCATATATATACAGCAGACTGGAGATAAACGCAAGAAAAAAGAGGAGGAGGGACGGAAATTGCAAATAAATCATTCGATCGGGTCCCATCATTCGCACATTCCATAGCTGCTGGAGTTCCAAAAAAAAATTATTTTTTTTGGATGATGAGGACCTGGGCGCTCATTTTTTGGGTTATCAGGAGGACATTAAGTTGGGAAAGTTCCATTTTCAACTCTATAGGGGGTTCCGCAATTTTTTTTGGCCAAATGTGGTGGCCATGATGTGATGACTTTCGCCAAGATAAAAAAAGACACATTAAAGATACGACGAGCCGTAACTCTATTCTATGATAGAGTTCGATCCCCTCCATTTAATTGCCGGCCTATTAATAGTTCAATTAGTTATGTCAACAGTTAATTAACGGACGCTAATATAAAAGCCATAATAAAAAATAGAATTAACCTGTTAAATTGGGTAGTAAAAATCAAAATTTGCACAACGTTTTTTTTGGAGAGCACGAATCCCGCATTATGGTTATGCGGGCATTATCCGGATGTTTGAGGTAAAGTGGGGATTTTTTTTTTTTTTGCAAGGTTTTGGTGTGGATGACCGCCGTTGAAAGGACCACGGGTTCTCATTAGGCTTAAAGCCAATTTCAGACACGTTTTGAATAATGTCAGGGTCTCGAACCCTGCAGTATAATCGTAATGACGAGCTTTTATATTCACGCGCGATCTCCACTTTTTTTTTCTCTCCCCCAAAAAATGTCAGTTCCATATTCAAAAAAACGTGACAATCTCGCTGAAAAATGACAATCACTAAACTTGATTGGTAATCACAGGATGGCCAGCCCCGATTTTTGTCTCCTGGCTCGTAATCGATGTTTGGTCAAAAGCAGAAACGTGATTATATAGCCGGGGAAGCGAGCAAGAACAAACACGATGTTGTACGGCATTTACACGATTCAGAGAGCTTATCGAGTTCCGTTAAAATCAGCCCGACCAAACTTTACCCTCAGCCAAATCTTTTTTAATTATCCGTGTTAAATGGAGGTTCAAATTAACGTCTGGAACAGTCTTTTTTTTAAAAGGAAAGGAAAACGTCAAGATTTCTCGCTTGAAAGAGCTCGCTCGAGTGTAGTCATTCGTAATTGGCAGCGAGATTTTTTTTTCCTAACAAACTTTTTGAGTGAGTCTCTCTTGCTCATATCAGCATGGAGCTGATAGTAATTGTGCATCAAACGTAAATCACAGTTTGTTAATTCCTTCCGATGCTTCATCAATTCCGGGCGCTAATTAAGATCGGACGCCTCTTTGCACATCACGGCTGTTGCATCAATATTTATCGCACATATACCCCTTCCAAAATGATCAATCAATCTCATGAATATGGGCGAAAAGTTTTAACAATCGACTATAGTTTTTGTTGGGAAACGCCATACGATGATTTAAGCTAGAGCAGATGTTAGTAATATGCACCCACCGAGTGTGGCAGAATTGAACCGGATATAAAAGACGTATAAAATAAAGGAAACTCATTAGCGAAGTTCATACCGGAAAAAAAGAAGTGTTCTAGGAATCCTATTGTATACGCCTTGCAGTTTCCTTATCCCAGACTCTCCCCATATTGATCCCCGCATACCCAGGGGCCAACCTGCAGCGTTATGACTGTCTGCGGATCTCTCTTCCCTGTGAAGCTCACCTGTGATGAGATTAGAAGCAGGCCGGTGGAGAGTGCCTCAATTAATCTCCCTTATTGTAAGACGGATAAGCGGGGAAAAGCTTTCTCAGGTTTGCAGGAGGACGCTCTGAACCGTGTGTTTTGCGGATTTACGTCTCCTCAGGCGGTTCTGAAAATCATAGGGTCTTCATCTGCATCCTCCAGGTGGCTCTGAATCCGCTCAGTCTCCAGGTGGCTCTCATATCGAATCCTGAAGCCAAAATGGCCGCAGGTGATGTGTTTAGGTCGCGTGAAATGCACGGAAATGGGGCTTTGAATCAGTGCTGTCTCTTTATATTCGTGAAAGTTTTCTGGCAAATGAACCTTCCGTCTCTCTCTCTCTCTCTCTCTCTCTCTCTCTCTCTCTCTCTCTCTCTCTCTCTCTCTCTCAACGCCACCCGATTTCTGCTCATACAGCAAACTATAGAGGCAGGAAAAACTTTTAGCCCAGGGGCTGACTGGCTTTCATGTGGTGGAAACGGGACCGGCCGTCAAAAGGATTGGTTCCAGGAAAATCTGGTGATATGTTCTATGAAAAAGCGTCTTCGGCATAAAGCGACGGTAAACACAAAGTTTTAGTACTGAAGCACTCTTCAAAGGGGCCAGAGTAGGTAAAATCTTGATGATTTACTCAGGGGAAGCAGACCCCCTCCCTGGAAACACACTTCTAAGCGTCGAAATGAGTCTGATGAAACGCGAAACCTTCCAAGCCTTCAGAGTTCAAGTATTTCTATCTCGTTTGGACTTGTGAGGGGGAGGGGGGGTGGATATTGAGTTACAAACACTGCAGGATTGTGGTGGTCCTTTATTGTGTGTCCGTTCAATTCAGGGCCTGTACAAAGAGTCCTCCAGGAGAAATCGTTAGAAAGCCTTTCATTCCATCTCCACAGCAGGGTTTATCCTCACGATTGGAGGACACTATTCTATGGGGTCGTTCTATCAGCGAATTACAGCCTGCCATCAGATAGACTACCAGTTCTAGTCTAATAGAAGCCCTGAGTAGAACTACGTATACAAAAGAAAGACTAACCCACACAAACAAATATGATGAAAACCCACTTTGGTATAACTTATTAATCAGCCCAGCACAGTATATACATGCATAGCACAAAGACATGACATACTCGCAATCGCAATGTCATTTCCAGACTGTGTGCACAAAATTTGCATTAGGACTTGTCACCTTAATTTGAAATAATTTCACTTCCGCATGACCCAAGTTTGTTTCATTGTATGAGAACTATACAGTACGCAAGTTTCAGGTCGTTATTTCCGCGTGTACAAAGTTGCCTCATTATTCCTAGGCTGCTTTGCTCCCTCCGTTTTGAAACTTGCTACAACCGTTGTTTAACGTCATTATAATTTCACACGCGTCGCACAATGAACGTCAAGATCCTGCTAAAATAATTGCAAGACGTATCTCTCAAGTACCAGTCAACTCCAGCCAACGAATCTCAAACAATTGTGTGTTTGTAATATTCTCATCTCGATAATTACTATTGTCTCCAAAATATTTCAGTAGCTGTGACTTTCCATCCATTTGCTTAATAACAACCGAAAGCTCTACATGCAGAGTGTGCAATTCCCAAAATTGTCACCGGTCTTAGGACCATCTTCCATTAACTGCACGTCATGATTCTAACCCTCTGGAATCATCTTCATGAAAATATCCTGCCAAAAAATATGCCTGCTTGTGACAGGACCCTCCACTTTTCTTCCTGACTTGTTCACTTCTCAATACAAAGAACTGTCCGGACAAGTGACGCAGTCGACATGTGCACGTACCGGCAAACCTCAACCATTTTTTTTCCTCCCCCAGAATTCAAGCTGTGTGATGGGAAAAATACAAGAGAAGGACACGTGATAGGATCGCAAAACTCTCTCTTCTCTTCCTCCAGCCTCCTCGCTTAGGTCCAGACGTCGTCTGTCAGCGCCAACAAAGCCAATTATTTCACATGGACGACGTTTTCTTACAGATAGAGCTCCATCAGATGGGACGATAGTTATTTTTTAGTCCCAAGAAAAACATCCCTACGCTCGCATTTCCATCCTCGTTGTCTAGGACAGTCTGCACGGGACAGGTTGCATCAAAAGTGAGTTAAACATGCCTCGTCATTCATAATGGATTTTTCTAACCGGTTTTGTTGGGCCCTATCGCATCAGGCACTTGCCGTTATGACAGAAGTTTTTTTCAGGTCCCTTCAAAATGGCACGTTACTTATACAAGTGAGAAAATGACCTCCGGTTGTTCAGGTATTTTTGCTACTTATTGCATTGTTTATTACATTTGAGAATGACATTGATCCTACGTCACAACTCGTGGTGAATGCCGTTCGTTTAGATCAGAATACAGTCCTAGTCACCTTCTAAGCCACGGATTTCTAGCAAGTTTTCTAGGGTCGTCGAATTTCCAGTCCTAAATCAGCACCATTATGGACGGGAGCGACAGGCTAAGCGTATATAAAACAGCAGGGTCAGACTTTGAACAACGCAATTAGGTGCAGTTTGGTAAGACATTGCTTCTGAGACTGCCCAATTTAATGCTCGGTCCTAAAGGGCCCGGAACCCAAGACTTGATGTCCACTCACTCGGAAAAGCAGGCAGAGAAACTTCCCCATTTTACTTCTCCCAAGTTTTCCCTGATTGAGCCCAACCCTTATTTTAATGCTTCCCCTCCCACTTTTTTTTTACTATTATTTTTCCCCCCCCCCAAAAAAAGGAAAACCGTCCGGAGCCCAGCATGGACGTGGATTGATTCTGAATTGCCCATTTCAGCTGCAGAAGAGCCCTATTGTTATTTCGAATCGAGCCCCTCTCGTTTTCCTTCTTCTCATAGTAAATATGAAAAAAGAAGAAACTCTTCCGGTTTGAGGAGTATCGGAAAAAGGAGCGGAGATTGGTGGTCACAGGATGAACCCTCCCGGAAATATATATTTGACTGGAATATTCGCCAAGAAAAGTCGTTTTCCAGTATATGGAAATAATAGTGCTGGAAGCGCGAAATCGTGCAAAATTTAGAGGAGTTTTGCACCTTTACCACTCTTCCTTCAATATTTTATTTGAATATTTCTTTCTTGTAATATTATTTTATTTATTGCATTATTTTTTTCTTGCAGGTTTTTTTGGGTAATATTTTCTTGTAACATTAATTTTCGTAATATGCTCCTAGCTATATACTTCAGCATAAAATTCTGAGCAGGGATTCTTCATGATCATCAACATACTACCATTTTTTCCCCCTCTCTACAACTTTGCTCCAAGCGCTCGCGTGCTTTCTACCTGATCCTGCGGAATTAGCAGAGTTTCGCGTGCAGAGTTAGGCTCCCCCCCTTCAGGTCCTCCATCTCGATCATTTGGCAAAAACCCGGGTAGGGTCGTCAATTTCAAGGGCATGTGCGCTTCCCTGCATCCGTGTTTTATTTGGAGCAACTGGGCGTGAAATAAGTTTTTTGAGAAAAATGGACTCGTTTTTGCCAAACTTTTTTTTTTTTTGCTAATCACTAATCAGACTAGAGGGAGGGAAATGATTTCGTTAGATGCAAAAAATTGGCTACTTCTGAAAGGTTTTCAGCGCAATGCTGATTAATACTGGGCACAAGTTGACCCTGCCAAAACAAAAAAAAGTAATCCGCAACAAATCGTGAGTCTCTGTGTAAACAAACTCAACGAGCCGTAAGTGTCATGAGCGCACACGTATCATTAGCAAGCAGGAATTCTCCTGCGGAAATACCACCTGCGACCCCAATTTTTGCCAGCTTTTTCGCTTGGACCTACAGGGTGTTCAAAATTAATTTTCCAACTGATTGTTCTGCAGTGTGTATAAATTAATGCAAATAAATAATTGGCGAGAGTGAGGAGACTTATTCAAAAAAAATGCCTTATGTAGTCCCCCCCACATGCACCTATAGTAAGTGTAAAAAAGTGCACTTTCCTAGTCCTTGCATATATGCAGAAACCGTCTTTGTGAATTTTCTTAGCCCCTTCCCACCTTCTTAATGGAACACCGGGAAACGTGAGGAGGGCATGGCAAGTCCCACAGGAAATTTGCCTCACTTGCATTCTGCCGAGTGAAGCTCTCGGTTCAAATTGCCTCCGACTATGATCTATCTCCCGCGAATTATTCTCGATGCACCCTGGAGGCAAATACCGGCTTTCAATACTATATAAGGACGCCGAAGAGCCATCGAGACACGAATCGATTATCGATGACCAATCTTTAAAATAATGTTCCGGGCGTGTCTAGTTGCGGAAGTTCATTTAATCATACGATAGCCAACAAAGTGCTTCTTCAAGGCTACGTTGTATTGTTGTTATGGGAGGAAATCCTATATACACTCTGCACCAATCATCATAAACGGCAATCATGCAAATAGTGTTATATTTGCTCAGCAACAGAACCACGCAACAAATACTGCAAATTGAGCCGTGGTCTGTTTGCCCTGGGCTTTTGCTGTTTTTGCAAAATTCACGAACGATTTCCACATGCAGTTTTTAAAAGGTAGCAGCATTGCATTCTGAACCCATGTACTGCATGGCATTTTTTTTCTTTCTCGTTTTGTAATATGCCCTCAAGTCTTATAACCCCCGTTGGGAGAAACACCGTTCTTCATCACGAAAACCTGCACCATACATTATGATCTGGTATGTTCATGCGGCTGTGACTCTCATTCATGGTTAGAATGGGTGGCGTTGCAATTCCCATGTGTAAAGTGGGCAAAATAACATCCTGGGCTCGAGTGTGGGACCCGCGCGGTGTCATTGTGACATGAGTTCTAGGNGGGGGGGGGCTGGAAAATTTTCATACGCGGTCAAATGCAGCGGCCAAACAGCCTCTTCCATGCCCCCGAGCCAGCATTGTGTCGCCAACAACAAAACCCTGGCTGCCAACAAATAAAACCGGAGGTGAGTAAATATCATGGCTCCATATATGGCACGGAAAGAGCACCAGTTTCATATATGAAAGGTAGCTCTCAAATGGTGTGCAAAATAAAATAATATGTACACTTTTACCATCGTAGGATACCCTTCACTTGACGTCAATTGGATAAGACCACTGTTGTGTGAGGCTGCAGGAAAAAGTGGCTTTTGAATAACCCTCCCCATCTTGCTGAGTCACGATGTACACGATGGAACAGAGCCAAATGATACGTACTCTTAACCGCAATAATGTAACAGTCAGCAAAAATATGACCGACTCTCATGCTGTACAAGGCCAGCTGCAGAAGTAAACCAGGTTTAGCGTCATCTCCCACGATGACATTGCACACTTACGCTGCCGGGCAGAACAAACGGAACAGTATTTCGCAAATGATAGATTCAAAATATTTGCAATCGAATGAATGGACATACAATTCTGCATATTCAGGCGTTTGTTGCGAAAGCATGACAAGTAACAGCATTTTGCATTGCTTCATTCCTCCATTTCGCTTGAGCTGAGCCTGGGAAAAGCGCAATTTCCCAAGGCTCAATATAATTTTCTCGTTAGCCACGTTTTCGGAAATAATGCCGCTCGACAGCAATCCGCACTTCACAAACAGCATCTTGGCGGAGTTAATTAGACGTGAGGTTTTGGTAGCGACCCAGCGCAATTAGTCCTGGAGACCACCTAATATACACGGCAAAGGCGCCAAGGAAATATGCAAGCAGCTTCCTCCAAAGCCAAAAGGAATATAAGGAGAAGGAAATTTTCTCCAGCAAAAAAAGGAGAGTCTGCAAGACCTAGATTCTCCTCTTCCCGCTCATTATCGTGCATCCAGCTTGATGAAGCTAGAGGACTAACTTTGGACTTTACTTTCCACCTTCCCTGGAGGAGCTGGTCTTACAACCTGGACTACTCGAGAAGTTAGAAATCGGGAAGAAAAAAAATTTGTTAACAAACTATTGATGACTTACTTTTAGCTACTACAACATAATTTTTGGGTTACTAGAAAGCAGCTAAATATCAAATTCTGCGAGCAGTTTGAGCCTCTAAAGGCAACCGTGTCTTCCGGTGGTTCAAACGTGGTTGCCATTAATTAACCTCACGCATCAGATCCTGCAAACTAATCAGAGCCACACCCGAAGGTTACACAAACAACAGCAAAAGCGTTTGATAGGTGAAGGCGCGTGAATAACTAATTTGTGCTTCCAATGGGGTTGTGTATTGCATGCAATATTCTGTTTCAAAGCACAGGCACAGGGTGTGGAATAGGTAAATTAACCTACAAATGTATAGGTGTCTGCTGCGCGTATGCAGGTCACAGACTCTTAAATATTAATCCAGCATTAAGGTTCAAAGGAAAATGACGCCTGTAACACACAACAGAATGCGACTCAGGTTGACATAACCCTTCAACTCCTCGGGTTGCCGCACTACAAGCAGCCGCAGTCATCCTTTACGGTGTATTACTGCAGCAACTACATCCACCCCAAGAGAGGTCTCTCCTGACATATGCTCGTCGTTAGAACACAAAGAGAGGCTTGATTAATGGCAAGAATAAGGCGGGTAAAATCCACAAGCAATCCGCAGCTCAAAGGCGAACAATACTGCTTCCGGTGATGAACGCCAAAGGGAAACTTTCCGACTGCAGTTGTTCCTGCAGAATATACCTTCAGGCCTATAATACAGCAGAGGCTCGACTCCCGGATGCTACGGACGTCTATTGTCTCAGCTTTCCAGCCAGAATAGGCCGCGTTTCTCTAGTCCCCGCCAAAAACAATGACATCCCCAACACTGGTGAAGACGAAGAGGAAATCTCGCCTGGAGATTAACCTTTTCCAGACTTTGATGCTGGAAGAAACCAACCGCCTCGGGGTGTTACACCCCCAAGAAAACGCTGCAAAGTTTTGTACCGAATCGAGATAATTACACGGGAAGTTAGTGGTTGGTCGTTGCACCTCAGCGACGCTTCAGACAATACACAGTGTGAAATTCCAACTTCTGCGCAAAAATGACAAACAAATATTTCCCTCCAAAATGGTGATAATTACACTCAATAGAATCCTCCAGAACATCTCTGGGGAGTCCCTTATCAACCATAACTATCTCTGGACATGCTGAGGACCTATATTTGGCGACACCGGAGACAATTTGACCAGAAGTTTGGCCACTCGTATCGAGCTGGGGGGACGATTATGCGACGGGTTAACTGACCGTAGTTCCGGGCCAATCTACACGTATACTAGACCCCCCAAAAAACGGAGGACATGGGGACTCTTAGAGATAATTAGGACTGTTAATCGGGGCTAATGCGAGGCAGTTTGGCAGAGTTCGACGGAAAGGGTTGAAATTCGATCCGGATCCGTCCATGCTTTTTTTTGTATTAACCTATATGTGCTTATGACGAGTCTCGGTTTATCATAAAATTTTGGGACATAAGCACCTTCGATTAACCGGTTGAATACGACCAGATGGGAGATAAAACTGTCTCTTTTTTTTTAGCGACACCTCTCCCACTACATTAACGCCTCATTTTCATTTTTAAAAGCCGCACCTCCAATGCATATCGATTGCAATTGCAGGCCACATTGGCTGTATAAATAATCAAACTATAACCAGCCCTCTCTCCCCTGGCCACATGTGACATCACGCACTCCCTGAGGTTGCATGTTCCGCAACTAGGCTCATCGGGAACACCATTTTTATGTATACATTTTCGGGGTCCGATTTGTCCACCGTTTAGAATTAACAGGGTATAAATTTCCAATGCCTATTCATAATGTTCCAGACCGCATAATGTCTACACACGAAATGGTCAACGCAGTCCGGCCTAATAAATATGCATCTCTCATTACCCGGATACTATTCCGGTCAGGAACACAACAACAAACACAGGGGACTATTGCCAGCCATTCGTAAGCCTCGCAGGGTTTCTGGCCAATCCGGTATGTCTCTGGGTGATGAAAATTCCCCCGGATCTTATACGGGGTCAGGCCTTTGCACCATGAAAAATTGATAACCCTGTATCGGTGCAACGCTTTTAAATTTTTTTTTTCTTCTTCTTCTTTTTACCAAGAGCGCCTCTCATCTCGAGCTTTCCTCGGGGAAATTCCCCAGATGGTTGCTCCTCTGGAATTTTTCGCGACGGAATCTCCACAACATACCCTAAGAAGACGCCAACGAAGAGAAGAAGAAGAAAAAAAAGTGTCTGGAGATGGAACAGTGGATGAACAGTAAGGTAAGTGTTAGTCGTCAGCGTGACCGTAAAAACCTCAGCCAGGTCTAACCAATTCCAGTCGGTCTTTTTCCCACCATTACTTGTACACCACTGCCCATCAAATCGATTTCTCTTCGAAGGTTTTCGAGGGGGAAGACTGGAGGTCCTGAGGAAGACGAAACCCATTTTCTCTCTGATGAACATCCAATGCAACAAAAGTGTGTCGCGCGAAACGATTTGTCGCACTGATTCTGCGGCAATGAGCATTAAAATTGCATGTACAATTTAAGTAACTGACACATATAAGATATCTCTTAACAATAACTATAAAAAATTGTTCACTCTGGATAATGACATCGCAATCTGTAGTTATAGTGTAGTACATTCATTAAACGGAGAGGAATTGCCAAAACCTGACGAGTTGACAAAATAATGACCAGGCGCTATCGGCTATAAATACAACACTCACTGGCTATTGATTGGACATCATCACACATTTATTGTGTCACAGCTTTCAATTTTGTCATGGGTCATGTACCATGCAGCCGTTTTATAGACACCGCCGATGTAAGCAATTACAAAAATCTCTGTGCTTGTAATGTCGGATATATAGCATGAAGACAAAAATTTAATATTCAAACCTGCGCTGCATAACTTGAGAGAAAAATTGCTGCCGGTTAAAACTTTCAATATTATAGCGTAGTTTGTATGTAGCGAACGTCTAAGCCAGCAAAATAATAATGGGAGAAATACAAGGCTGTCAAAATAATCGTATACTCGCCATTATATGTTCACAAACAGATCAATTTTCAAGTAAAATTTTGCCATTTTTTTCAGGTAACTATAAGTTTGCAATCCTGATGACTCCCGCATCCATCAGACAACTATTGAATATCAGACAAATAATGCTTAGTAAGTCAGATTTTTTTTAAAAAAATCGTCATTCTCTAAAAGCCAAAGCCCAAAGAATGAAAAATCATTTTAATTAGCAACATTGCGGCTCTATTCTGAAATTTTGAAATTCTGAAATTTTCGAGGCACACAGCAGTACAGATACACAGCGAGTTTTTGAGCTCTGGGTAAATAATTCTAATTACATTATGCATATACCACCACTATAACCCAAAATTCTTGGTTGCTTTTACACTGTTTCCTATTCATCACTTGTCTATATCAGCCTGAGACGGTTCAGAGGTCCGCGCACATAATTAGTATGTAATTAATAAAACTAACGATGGCCCAGAAGGCATCATGAAACTCCGAAACGTGCTGTTATTATAGTAAAATATAGCAACTCCTCATTTTAAATTTATGGCTGCCCTGCAGGTACAATGAAGTAGTGCCAAAGTCGACAGTTCATTGTTGGTGATAAGGGTATTGTTACTGATTGTTTACTCCAGCAGCCACTTTAAACAGAATCAACAATCATGGGCATACGCTTTGTTCAAACTGAACTGCTTGAATTATGGCGACTCCACCTGTATAAATATTTAACAAATGAGAGTATATAGTCGCCAACGTTTTTCCACATCGATGTCGCTATATATTATTAAACTTGGGTCCATATGAGTAATTATTGACTGCAGCTTATCCGTCAAGCAGTGCTGTGACTCTAGTCAAATAATTCACGGTCATCACCCGTTTGAGCAGATTGTGCTCGTAATATTCATTTTTAAAAGACGCGGTTTGTCCCCGAGCGCACCGTATAGCACGTCGTATATTTAACCGGCCGTTAATTCATCTTTAAATCCCCTTTTCCCTGCGATGCATGCAATCCCCTAATAAGCATACATCAGCATGCTCCTACAGGAACTTCGCCTATATACATATTATTCCTAGGACGTCGCCTCAGGTAAAAGGTATAAAGCAGTCGCTATTAACCCTGGCCTCCGATGTAATTACAATCCCGAATTAAATCACGGCTGAAAATCTCACGACCGGAGCTCCCCCCCGATAAATCCGTGACGATATACACAGAACCGCCGATTGTTCCTCTATTTATTAACCCTAATTAGGTGGGGCCATTCTTTTCCGCACCCCACCCAGTCCCCTCTCTAATCGAAGGAGACAAATTGGCACTTGGCACACCTGATTTAAGAGAAGGGCCTCTACAAACTTATGGGTCGTATGCATAACTGCGTCTATACGTACAGGGTGTTTATGCATTATCAGTAGGTCACTTATTGTACAGTGCGAGTGTAAATGTACGAGTTTAAATAAAAATTCGAAGACTAGAGAGTCAAATACGTGTCATAATATTTCGTCATTATTTGAATTATTATTTTTATTTCAATGGATAATTTTTATACTGAAATAATTATTATATTTTCACGCATTTTTCTTTAAATTTGTTACATTTTTACTATTAGGATATTTCAATATTTTGTGTTCCAATATTTATAATTTTTTTGAAGATTTATTTAAAATATTTCAAGCCATTTATCTCTGTACATACCCTATACAGAGGCGTATCCAAATGTTTGGTTCGTTTCCAGACATTTCTTAACCTCGTTTTTGGCCCACTAGAGCCCCCCCGAATAATGTTGAAGCAAGCAACATCCTACACCACTATACGAGGGGGTGCTTCAAAAACTAGCGAGAAAAAAACCGCCTCGCTAGTTCTCTCCCTCAGCTCTTTTGGGATTATTCTCCAGCACTGAAGGAAACTCATTCCGGCGTAGCTAATTACATTTTCCTTGTTACTCCGGTCCATTTCAGCAGACCTTCTCGGCAAGGAGCCTACTCCATCTTGGTTCAAGAATCACCAAGGGTAAAATCACCAAGGGGTAAAATACTGAGAGGGCAAGGTAATCCCTATACTAGGGGAAGAAAAAAAAATCCCAGTGGTGATTGACCTGGTGAGTCCCGGATTGCGACGGGGGATTGCAACGAGCTCTCATTATGCACTGACTGATTCATTATGCGTCGAGTTTAATTCGTCATGTTACCTTGCATATTCATACAGCTGCGGTCATGGCAGCGACGGAATTTCTTGGCCGATAGGGGTCTTTCTGGCCTACTTACTCCTAGCTCGTAATTACAATCAGCTCTCTCAAATCCTGCTGGGAGAGGGTTGGAAAACTAATCCGCAATCCCGGAATAATGGGGAAACCCTGCCGGATAATTTTTCGAGGCTGACAATACACCGCCGAAAGTTGTCAAAAGCTTGCAAATTCTCGTGAGCCGGTTGTGACGTGTCTATGAAAAAAATGCACAAATTTTTGCAATATTTTTGCACAATTTTTAAAACTGAAATATGAACAATGCCTGACGTTCTGCATGTTGTCATTTTATTAATTACAGTACTGTCCAGATGCAAAAAAACAAACCCTTGCAATTTCCCTATAGAATCCTGCAATAATATTGCAAATCCGAGCAAAAGTAGGCCACGAATCCCCCTCCACATTAGCATGCTGAATATTTTAACCGCAAACCCTCCCCTAGCTGTTCCTTCCTTGCATCTTTTACAGCAACAATATTCCAACTCCGTCCTTGTCGGGCTGTAAAAGGCCGCGAAATGTTATTAATTATTTGCATCATGCTCACTAAAATAGCTGCATAACAGATTAGGCTGGATGCTGCATCGGGTGAACCAATTTGCCCAAAATGTGGGCCAACTTAAAACCGGTTGCATCTTTAAAAAAAACAACTGCAACGGGGTTAACTAACAGTTAGCAAGGAATTCACTTAGGTGCTTTCTCTCAGCTTGATTTTCACGTGTGACAAAAGTATCTCTTGCTGTGTCCCTTGCCAAGATTCCCAGCGACAAACCCACGATTTTTTTCTCTCCTTTTCTCCTGGCAGACTTGCCTTTTACCTTTACCGCGTGAGATCGAAACGTGCTTGACATACCGCATGCGACGAATCCGCATCTGTTTATGTCCAAAGCTAGAGGACACACAAAAAAAACTAGGTCTAGAACCCCCCCCCCCC
>KZ538167.1:0-27584 GCA_000934665.2 Catajapyx aquilonaris | reverse complement strand
AAAAAGGGGGGGGGGGGGGGGGACCCGCCATTTTGTTTACGACTTCCGACGCCATCTTGTTTGCAAGGGCTGATGCCTATTCTTAGGAAGATTGGTAAACCTGATCACGTAGGCTTCAAGGCTCTTGGAGAATTCACTTAAAATGTTTAAATGAAAAGTGCTAAAGTCCCTTGTAGGACATCATGGGCGTCATCACTGGTTGTAAGTCCGAAGCGATTAAAAATACGGTGTTCACCGCAGGCCTAGAAACAAGCGAGCGAAGCAAGTGGCTTTCTAGACCTGCGCCCTATAGAAAAATACGCGGGCTTTTCTTGTCTTTTAACAAAAGTAAGCAGCGGATTAAAAGTAGGACAGTAGGAACATCATACACTGTACACCCATTACCCATGGTTGGATGGCATGAGTTTCATTCGCGGTTTTTTAAAGACCTGGAGGCGGTGAGTGAACAACTTGATGGCTCATTAGCAGGAATCTGTCCACGCCTCATAAAGCTACAAAGTCCGCCAGATTTCAGTCGTAAACTGCTAGTTATGGTAAGGTCAGGGCGTTATGCACTTGTCTTTTTGCAAGTCAGTAAATATGTTGTGAACACCGGATAAAAATTAGTCCAGGAGCAGTCCAGGGGTGGTAGGAGACGAGAAATTAGAGCGATTTCCTCTCTGCTGTAGCTTGAGGGTGATTGCTTCAAAGACTTTGGGGGTACTCCGGTATATATCGGATCCCAGGATGACTTAACCGATGCACGTCTGCCGTTCCTTTAATGACCAGTCCGGGGCCCTAAAGGCCTCTTACCCGTGTTGTCTGCGCCTAACGAGGCACTTGCTCCCAACAGCGATTTGTCTCGCGCTTCAAAGGGTCAATTGGTCCAGATGAAGACTTTCCACTTTCCCAATCCCTCCTCCTCAGACTGCAAGCATCCGAGCCTTGATTAATATGGCCTTCACCTGCCCTCCTCCCCCGTTTCGCCTCTTCGCTAATTGCTGGGCCGTATAGTACATTTCCCATGTATTATTCATATGCGCTCCAAAGTTGGGGCCCTTTAATTGGTCAGGCTGGACTCCAGGGCTATTTCGAGGGGGGGTTTGGAAAAGGACCCGGTGAAAAGGAAAGGCATTACGACTGCTAGCCGTAGGTTCTTGCACATTGAATTATGAATCGGTCTCTTCGCCTTCAAATAATTTATGGGCGTGTCCTGGCACCAGCACATGGGCGAATTAATTAATGATACATGTGGGTAAGCATCCTCAACAGATATCTACCAGGGAAGTCGGTGGGTACAAGGAGAAAAGGTCCATTATTCAGGGCCCAGCAGGCACTGTTACTGCTGCACAGGGTGATCCATAATTTCGTTTCTTCTGAAACCGATCCTTCAAGCAGGCTGCGCACACCTGACTTAATGAATGTTGATGATATGCCCTGTAGGAGTAAGCAAATTCCTTTTGTTTTAGTATTACAATGTGACTTACCTAAGGGAATATGTGAATTCTCCTGCTTCAAATGGGAGAAATGTTTGCCCTCTGGCTCTAGCATGAATATCAGTTAAAGCTAACTTCGGAGTTAGTCCGTACGTAAACAACAGCTAACCCCTTAGCTACTCTGAGTATACACACAGCCATGCCTAACTCCACCAGATTTATAGTAGTTCCTATATGGCTATGCCATCAGAGTTGAATAGAGTCGCACCTTCTGAAGTCCAGAGTTCGATCACCGGGTCCTAATTATTGTTTTCGATCAATGTGGCTGAAAATTTCCCAGAATGATTAATATGTACAGGAAAAGGCTTTCCTATTCCTCATATTTTAGGGGCACGAACCTTTATAATATTGAAATGATGATAATAATCAGTTCCCAAAATCCAATTATCCACAAACTGGAGGTACTTATTGGTAAACATTCTCATGAAGCGGAGTAAGCAAACAACATAATAACATCCTAATTGGAGTTGGACCCTACAGAATTGTCAGCCTCCAGGATCCAGGACAGCACAACAATCCGGCAACTTCAATAATTTTATTAGCTTTAGGTAATTAGGTCTGAAGCGTGCTATGAAGGTACGAAGAATATGGAATGAAAAAAGTTGAAAATAACCTGGTTATATCCGCTTATTTATTAATTTTTGTCACCTCCTTAATAATTTTTAAACAATTATTCACTCAAGAAGGTGACTTTAATATTAGTTACGTACACTTTAATTAATATGCAACAGTGCATGCAAAGCTTAGCATTAAGCTTTTTCTGTGCCCTGCTACTGTCACAATCACTTTCAATTCAAAGCGAGAGCAATACCCGTACTCCAGAATACCCAGAAATAATTCATGCAACACATCCGACATTCCTTCCTGAGCGTTTGACGTTTGTCCGCACAATAACCCTCTGCCAAACCAACAAGTGCACCGACGCGTACTTCGGTACCGCACTATTACAGGTTCTATCAACAAAACCTTGTATTTCGTGTGCTTCAGGCGCCAATAGAAATCCTGCTCAAACACCAAAATATTTTTAAAAATTTTCCTTGTAAAACAAAGACCCTCCCCTCCCCCTTACAAATTTTGGATGGTGTCAGATATCTCGAGCCCAACGCACAAATGAAATGCATACAATCGGATATTCGAACCCTCCAATTCATGTTTCCCCACCTAAGATACACAAAACTGGAGCAGAAAGCGATGTTATTTCAACCTAGCAAAAAGCATTGTTAATTACACGTATCATTTACCACCCTTTATTACCCAAAACCTGGTGCTTAAACCTCCCCAACCAGCTTTAAGCATTGTCTGCTGTTGAGAGTCGTATTTCAAGCGGATGTTCGTCCAATGTGCGAAACCTACACTAACTGACAAGATAACCCGGACCCCCTAAAAAGTAGGGTACATACAAAATTAAACGTGTCACCAGGAAAAATGTACTGTCAGTAGGTGCCACAAGTGGGCCAACTTGAGCAACAAGCTTGTAAATATTGCATGCGTGTAACTAGAGGCTTCACATGCAGTGGTGCTAATTACTCTTTTATATACACCTGGGCTCTTTTCCTCGCCCGACATTATGTGACCGGACGGCTTCACTGCCACTTGGCTCCAGGAAGTTAAAATCTTCGGGTGTAATTATTATGCACGCGAAATGTGCTGGGAGGCTACTGAAGTACATTTTGCGGAAAAGACGGGCCGACGACAATGCAATTTTCGTCACACCAGGGTACAGGGTGTGTCACAAACTAGTCTGACACACATTTTGGTCATTTGGGTTGCGTCATGCTAGGATGAATGCACTGGAGGTGGTAGACATCCTTTGGTCGAATAGTTATGAAACACCCGGTGTGTCGAACCCCCAAAACCGGGGCCTGCAAAATATTGCCCGGTATGTTGCAAAATCCAAAAGGGCGATACATCTGTATGAATAATGAACCGTGGAGTTCATTTTGGCAGAATGACATGATATCACATCAATTTCACGGCCGATTCCATCGCGGTGACCTGTTAGGGATGCTTGGATTTGTTGCACTTTAATTGGCTTTTTGGATTAATAATAATAATAATAATAATAATAATAATAATAATAATAATAATAATAATAATAATAATAATAATAATAATAATCATCATCATCATCATCATCATAATTTATGATTCACCATGTATAACGAAAATGTACACAAGTCAGTATAATTTTATCAGAACGCTGTAGACATGTTTATTCTAAAAACAACGGTTGCAATAATAAACAGCGAATTTGCATGTGAGGGTAAGCACTCATATTGTTGGCAAATTATATTTTGTAGCAAATATTTTTATAAATGTAAGGGGCCAGGTTTTAGAATTTCCCGGGAGACCTGTCATGATGTACCCGATTGTCTGTGTTTTTTTTGGAGCAAAAATAATTATTTTCAACGGTTCAACAACCTTTATATAATAGTTGGCATTAATAATTAATTTGGTGCATTTTTATCCAAATGGCATTTGGATAAAAATACACCAAATTAATTATTTGCTTTGAATTATCGAGAATTGCATAATATAATTTTACGAAATTTTACTAGATTGGATAAGTTAACTGTCCTATATATGATAATCCGATTTGGAATTGTGCGGATTAGGTAAACCATAACTCCCTCAAATTGTACTGTAATGTAACGCGAAGTTTCCACGCAAGTTAAATGACAAGAGCGTCGAAGTATTTATAATCTGCACAGAACATATTGGCAGAAACATTAATAGCTAAATTAGCAAAAAACTTCTGTCACTTAAAAGACGAACTTTTAATGTCCAGATTACCAAATTTGCAAAGAAAAAGTTTTCAAACTTTCTCTCAAAAGAGCGAAAATCCCTTTTACTAAAAAATGAACCCTCGCAAAAAGTTAAATTCATGCGATACTTACTGTCCATGACAACACACCAAAAAAGCCGTCACCCGCACACATCACCGAAAAAAACACGCACAAAAATTTCGCACACACTACAAAAACTTTTTTTTTCACACTACATTGTACAATCAATATTTTCCACACCACCCGGAATTTACATATTTTATACCCCACATATCTTCGCTAAAAAAATATGTCGGAGAACAGGAAGTTTAGCAAAAACGATGCGAATCGCGCGGATTCTGCGCGACGACTGGATGGTGTTGGAGAGGACTGGCTTCTGCCTAGCTCGGAAGAGAAACACCCCCACCTGACTCCATCAGAGCTGCGCAAAGGCACCAATAACCCCCGTTTCTAAACCTATCCCAGCATCCAACCACCTCGTCTTCAATCCACAAATCGAGATCATTCATATATAATAAACAGTTGACAAAAATGATTTGCCGAAGCAGTACTTATTTCTCGCCCTAGAAGATAAGCCATGGGTGGGCCCCCTTCATCTGACTCAGCAAATTCAGACTCATGTGCTTACGATGCCCTCCAGCAAACACCAAAGCGACATCGTTGCCTTTGTGTTGGACCTGCCCTGTCATTACATTTACTAGAGACAATCCCATTACATCCCAAAACCCTAACCCAGTGGTCCCTTTCTCTAACGTCCCGGTGCACAATCACACGTAAGCGGACTGACCCCAGGCTTGACCACAGAGTGTGTCCAAAACTGGGGTGAAAAAGTTTGTAAGCCACTGGACTTAAAACTCGGGGAAAAAGGGAGTTAAAACCGGTAGATAAACTGGGGCTCTGGAGATGGAAAGTTTTTGGGAGGTCTAATTATAGCTGGTGTCCCTAGCCAATTGTTATTAATCGGATTCGTAATGAACTTGGACTATATGCTTAGAAGAAGAAGAAAAAAAACGTGTACAAGAGTGTAATACTTTCGTTGGAAATTGGCTCCAGCCATCTAATCAGTTACAATTGTGTGGGAGACCAATAAACTACGTGCTCAAACGCTCCGGATTCGGATTCGCCTACAGGGTGATCCAACAATGAAGAAACAACTTCTGATGTCTTCCAATCTTGGGAAGTGAGCCAGCCTGTACGTATATAGGAAGTGACGAGTCTGCACTTCCGGATCGTTATTTCGGATCTAGAAGATTCAGCTCTTTAAAAAATGAACCCTGTACGATTCTGCCCATCATTTACACCGGATTATAGAACCTACCAAAAAATAGTACAGAGAGCAATTCAATTTGTAACGAGCTGCAAATTACGCCATGACATAAGCATTTTTTGTTGCACAAAAAAAGCATGCAGTGAGGTTAAAAAGGCAGCATTTAACTGTGTCCAATTACTTTTTTTTTTTCTTCCGTGCAACCCTTCCCTCCCACCATTTTCCGCAAGTCCATTCCCAGTCACGCTAAAACGGTGTGTTGCATCCTAAACGAGCGGAATCCGGGTGTAAAACGCGATTCCCCGTGCATGTTGACATCAAAACCGCGCCTCGATCCGAATACTTTCCAGACCACCCCCATAATTTCCTTACTGAGACTTGAGTCCACAAAATTTTCGGATGGGAAGGTTTTTATGAGAGGAGGAGGAGGATTGCCCAACAAAAAAATGCAGACCGTGACCAATCGGAAATCAGTAATTTGGTGGTGGGTGCAAACAAACCATGAAATCGTTCTATAAAACCATTTTTCCAACCAATATTTCCAACCAAACATTTAGCCTAACTATTCAGAATAATTTACAGAATATACCAATATTAAAAATGAGGTTTTTCCTGCCTCTTCAGCAATGGCGATCTTTTGTGGTTGTGCCGCCTATTTTTAAGTTTATTCCTCGCTAAAAAATATCATCACTTTTACCTGACATATCCTACTCCCGTATTTAAAAATTAGTTGCATTTTATTATTCAGTAAAATGTCCGATGTTTGCGAGCTAGCATCAGGATACATATACTGGTGGGCCGTAACCAACACTAAATATTTCACTAACGTTTAAAATTAAAGGAAGGCACACGCTATTTTTACTGAAGGGCATGCCTTTCATTGCAGAGAATGTACGTAACGATTTTCAGTGCATGTTTTTTAAAGCGTCAAAGTCAAACAGAAAAGGTCAGAAATTAGAATATTTTTTGCAATACCAAATTCTGTGAGAAGAAGCAAAACCCTCGCTTTCGCTTAATATTAGAAACCCGCGAATTTTCTCATAAATTCACTATTAACATCGTGCAAACTTTGCTTTCTCTTTATCGAATAGTAAAATATATTTGTTCATCATATCTTAATGTTGAAATCGCGTATGATCAATTATTCCTGCATAACGCTATCTAATTAATAGTAAAACTGACAGAATTTTATGCTAATAAATACACCTAAATTGATTTTACCCCAATCTAAAATTTTCCACAAAATATCTGACGCACTGCGGCTAATTGAGGTGTGATTTCCATTTTGTCCTGGATTGTAAGCGCCAAAAGTATCGATTTGAGACTGCCCCCCCCCCCCCCAAAANNAAAAAAAAAAAAAAAAAAATCGCACTCGACACCAAGCAATGAGAATTTAATTTCGTCTATCGAACAAAGCTTATATCGTTGTTGTCAGTTGTCCTTTTCCGCCTCTCCTGGTCCAAAAAGCAGCAAGAGGCGAGCAACTAAATCGGACCAACAGCTCTCGCGGATTATGTTCGTTCCCCGAACAATTCAATTAAATTTATTAACTCGGGATCACCACCCGTCCTTTGCAGGTGTTCGACCTGGAAACGACCCCCGCTCAAAATTATACTGGGGACAAAAAATGGCCAAATGCCTTCACCCATGTTGGATTTACGCTAATTTACACACGTGTTTGATACAGCAAAATCGGTGTAATTAACCATCCTTCTACTGATTTTTTTGTGGTCACACTTTTGCTGTTAATTGGCATTAATCCGATTCCTCCTTTTAATTAACAGTCTCACTCGAAGAATGAACCGCCGCCCTATTATTGTTGACAAGTGCGCAACACTTTTGGCACATTTTCATTTTAGAAAGAACTCGGAACGTGAAATCCTCTGGATCCGCGATAAGATCTGGATGTCACGGAGGCAGAGCCAGGACTCGATTTTCTTCCACGTCTCAGATAAGAGTGACAAAGAGCCAGTTGAGAAGAAAATACACAGGTTGGTGTGTCATCTCCAGACCGTCCCCGTTTTCTTCATATTACGACACTAGAAGGAATAAAGAGAGAGGGGGGGAAAAAATGTTTGGAGGATGTCATATCTTCCAAGAACTAATGGGCAAAACCGACCCTATTTTGATGCGATGAAAATGCTAAAAATTGTGAAAGGAATCAACGTTGCTAGGGGCGATAAACATTCCTGAGGAGTCGTCTACCAAGATGGCGGCGTGAATTTCATGAGAAAATGGAGGCAGAAAAATTTACGACCCGCTTCGAACCCACCTCACAAATCTTCATTTCACTTTGCGATGGCAATAAAACCATCGTTATGTGCCGTCTTCGCCCAAAAATTTGATACTCCCCTTGGATCTTCGGGAGGTCCATCTTTGTATATAGCTTTTTCATTCCATAGCAACAGTTATGTTGTGTTGGGGGAAAAAAGTGTTAGGCCCTATAGATTGTTTAAGCACGTTTTTTTAAAGCAGGGGGCAGTACTCATGGTATAAAAATCAGTGTCACTTCAGTAAAGTCGTACTGTCAGCTGCAGCAGTATAATTTCCATTACTCTGATTGCGAAAAGAGGCTTACTGTAAACAAGAGCTCGAATTTTCAGTCAGCAATAAATCGCTGTTTAATAATAAAAAAAACCCAGTTTCTATAGCTTCCATTGACAACAGTGATGGATTTGAGCGAACCCGACCTTTCAATTTGTCGCAGTTAAGCTCAATTTCAATTTTTTTTTTGCAGCCCACCTCCAAAAACTTTGGCCCTAATGAAATGATCCCCGCCTGCATTGCCACTAAAATCGGTCCCAATTGCAGACCTTAATTTATTCACCCCTCCCCCCCCCAACACCAAAATCAGATTGCATCATAACTAAATCACATCACCCAAGGTAAGAATAATTTCCCATTCAAATGCGGACTTTTACCCTAGGTATAAAAACACACACGCTGTGCCCCCCCATCACTGCTGCTGATAATAATATCCCCCCACGTATACGATAATTGCATCATTGGCTCTCATTGCAAAAACGGGGTAATCACGGTTTGAAAAGTTGGTTTAGCGCGATAATGCGACTGCCCGACCGGACTGCTACCATTTTACAGGAGATCCCTTGGGGGGTATGTCCGATTCAAAAATGATGACATCATACACATGGCACACTAGAATTTTGCATCATGTATATCTCATTAGTATTAATGGGTTTGGATAAATTATTTGATAACGGATTTTTTTCTTCAAGGTGGCCTTTCTGCAAACGTTGAATTTCCAACATTTACTAGCCAACTAAGTAACGAATGTGCGTGTGAGCCTGGCGGTGTTATTGGGTCTGGGTCTGGTTTACCTCGAAGCAGAGTAATACGCTCATTACCATCTCAAGCCTCTCCCTAAACCGAAATTCCGTGGTCATGCTGAACATCCTCTGGATGAGAAGATCCTCCCTCTGACGATAATCTACTACCCCGCAGGTGCTAACCCTAACTGAAATAAATCGTACAAGTTCCGATTCATTATAACTTCATGTACGTATATTATGAAGCTATATAGAACACTGCTTACAGCAAATCACCCTGTACATGTAACGTCCCTCGAAATGATCCTGCAGTCAATTGTGTGCCATTACTTCCAATTAGAGCATTAAGAATTCATCCAGCCTTTATTAGGTTATCGCCCCTGTTTTGCCCTGGAGCACAGTCTCCTTAGTTCTAATTTTCGGTAATATGCCTCGGAGTTAAATGCGAAAACGGAGAAATCGGCATAAATTTTCCAGACTCTCAGAAACACATTTCAGACCATATACCCGAAACCTCGTCCGTATATATACTAAGGCCTGAGAGCCAAATGTAACGGATGAAAAGGACCCCCAAGTGCAAGTAAAAGCGTAAGCCAGGTCTAAGACTTGCTCCACAGGAGTAAGTTCTATATGGTGGCTATGAAAAGCTAGAAGGCTTCCACTTGCCTTCACTTAAAACTCGGGGTGTCATTCGGATATCGATTTGGCAACACTCAAAGTCTGCTGGGGGAATCTGCATCTTTTGGTAAGGAGAAAAGTTTCTTTCTATTGCAATGTTGATGGATGAGTCGAATCGCAATAGGGATCAACCTGCGAGTTATACATGGATCACCAAAAAAATGGCCACAAAATTCGCACCAAGCCAAGAATTATTGCGAATTTTTTTTGCAACATATCCTAACACTCCAGAGCTACCAGTCAGTCTCTCCTGATCATTGGGAAGCCTAGCTGTCAGGATGAACTTACCAACCGTGAAGTTTAGAATTTTTTGATCGTAATTGACTTACTGTTTAATTACACCTTTAGCGAACCCCACAGTTCCTGATGAAGAAGCATTAGATTGTCCGGATGTTGGCATAACTTGAAGCCCATTTTCTCCCGAATAAAATCCGGTTCCAAGTGCGTATATTATTGCCTACAAACTGATATACACTGATTACAAGGCGTGGGAAGGAATCCCCGGATGCATTAAGTTGCCGGGCTTAATTACAACCGAGGGAGAGACGTGACAACCAGGGGATAATCCGGTTGCGGTTTTGCTCAAAACGATTCTCGCAATCCAAAGGCTCGGATTCCATGCAGGATGGACCAAGAAGAAGGTCATATATAGAGAGACAATAAAAAGGAAGGAGGACAATCAAGTTGTGACTCTCCTGCAAATTAATTCACCTAACAAGACTTCTCTATGTCTCCTATGATTTTTACGAGCGTGTAACTTATCCCCGGCGGTAATTAAAATGTGGTGTAAGTGGCGGTTTTTAGTGAAGGGGTATTCTTAAAGGGTCCCAAGGATAACCCCCACCGGCCCGTAAATCCCGTCCAGGAATGCATGGTGGGCCAATAAAAGATGAATTAAAGCGTGCGTAATAAGCGTGTGTTAAGCTACAGGGGGAGCCAACATATCCTTCAAATAATGCGAGCTATTAGCCCTTCTAAAGCATATTTTTTTAATTGACAAAAAGTAAGTAGGAACAACTTTACTTACTTGTTGTGAAAATACTGCATCAATTTTGAGCTAAATACTGACTCACCCTGTAGCGACTGCCAATATGTCAACCGGATTAAAAATATGGCTGAAAAGTTGGGCTTCCACGCTGGAAATGGACAGTTAATCATACACCCCCCTTTTCATTATTTTTTTTTTTTCGTAGGAAAAAAAATGATATAAAGCTTGCCGCCATATTGCTCCCACCCCTTTTGTTGGCGATAAAGTTAATAAGTGTCAATACGATTTAATATGTCATTCAGTGCCATAAGATGAAAACAAGCTCGATACACGCAACATTCATCAAGGTGTAGGTCTTTTATGGTTGATATCTCGACCAATTTCGATCCCTTTTGGTCCAATCTATCCACTAGACTGGTCACCTGCAGCGGTATAGTTTGGAACCCCTTTTCGCTCCAAAAGCTGATTCTCTACCTACCCAAAGGTCTGTGAAATGTATGGAGGTCGCGAGGGACCTGAGAAGGAATGTCCTTATTGATTCCAGAAAGGATCTGTCGGCCCCTCTCAATTGAGCCAAAGGCTGAAAAGGGACGAAGATGGTCCTTCTGGGGTGGCCTGAACAGGTTGGAACCAATAAATGGCTGAATAATCACCTATCCCCTTGGGGTGTTTCGGAAGTGTGTTATCTGTGTTGCGTTTTTTTAAAAATCCCCGTAAATAAAATGTACTGGGCTAAATGTTAATTAAAAGTACTTTTGTCTGACCATGGTGGTCAACACCTATTGATCCTCCTACACACAATCGCCTTTTTTGGTCAGCAGCCACTAATGTATCTACCACCCAGATATGGAGTTCATAATATGAAAACAGTGTGAAAAATTGACATCGTGACAGGTTCGGATAATATAAAAAAGTAGGGTATTTGTAAAAGCGCCGTTTCCACCAGTGTTGAGCCGCATAATGTCGAGACCATGCTGATACCGATGTGGCGATGTGCATTTGGGAAACATCCCTGGAAGGCCTGAATCAACAGGATCAGAGCCGGATGACAGACACTCAATTCGTATACATATCAGATCGCCATGTATTTCCACCCCGCAAAAAATTAAGTGCCAAAATACATTGACAATATTCCGCACAGTCGAAAATAATCAGTCATAACCAGCGTAATGCACACAAATAATGACTGTAACTAAAAACGTCATCAGCGCAATATTAATAAGGGGAAAATAGAACCGCGCGGATATTTCCAAGCCCGCTTCTGTTTCATGTTGCAAATGCATCAAAGCGGCGCATTTAAAGCCAATATTCCGGACAATTAACTATCCCGCCAGACTCTTACATCAGGCATTTATGTGTCCATTTCGGCTTGATTTACTGTTGCCTGTATTTTACGGGCAGAATTACACTCTTTTTTTTAAAGTTGTCCTGCTGAACTGACCGGTCGCTTGATTCAATGAAGATGTCATATAATCCCTCTCTGCTATTGACGTTTTAAGGTCTCCGATGCAGATTTGTGGTTCGCTTTTAAGGTAGTTGCTCTGATCCGATACAGAATGACATTTCATCAAATCCACAACAAAGAGGCTGTTCCCATTCAGATTTTTGATAAAAAAAACTGGTCAAACTAAGTAATTGCCAGAATCCATGTTTTTCCGACTCATTACACTGTCACAATCGCTAATATATTTTTACAATGTCATTTTGGGTCACATCTCGCCTCGACTCCTGCGACAAATCCTTTAATGCACACTTCATGTCATCCCCCTTTTTTTTGTTCAGAAACAAGAATCCGGAAAATCTAGTGTGACCACCGACCGACATTATCTGGACTATCCTGATAATATCCTATACCAATAATCAAACCCGCGCTTCATTAGTGACAGCGAATAGTCCTCTTATCTTGTCGCAGTAAATCTGCTGGAAAACTGTCCTTTCGTAGCACCCTTGTCTCACACAAAAAAAAAAAAATCGAAAAAAGGATGGAGATGGCAGGCTGCCACTCAAGATACCGAGGGGTTGAAACTTGTTGTTTCTCCGATGAGAACTACTTTTCCGTGGCTCCTCGCACTCGAGTTGTTTCAGGGCCCCCAGTAAGAGGCGGAGAGGCAATCAATTCTGGAAGCACTCTTGGACTCAACCTATATAAAACCTGCTTCTTACAGCAACATTTGGAGGGAGAATAAGAAGAAGAAGAAAAAAAATCGCACCCTAAATAATGCCCTGTGATTAATTTCCATCGACTTCGGTGCAGATGCTAAGCCGCATAAAAGGACTTAGATCAATATCCATCCACAGGAGAAGGACAAGGCGCAAAACTTCTATTTTTTTGGAGAAAAAAAAGTACTTTCTAAGTCCCTTAGGGTATTTTTTTCCTCTCCAAAAAGTCCTTCAGGGGGTTCAGGCATCAAGAGAGAAATGGCTTTGAATGTGATGTGGACGGCGCGAAGCTCACAAGCACACAAAGGTTTTTTTTTGCAACAGTATTGAAAACTTCCGATGGAAATTGTGAAGGCGATTTCAATGTGCAAGAAGTGAATGCCCCAGCTCCCGTTACGATACCTAGAAAAAAAAAAAGTTCTAGAGTTACTTTGCACTAAAAGACTGAGTTTCAACAATTTTTCACAGAGAGAGAAAAATGTATATCTGGGTAGCCATGTATGGGAAGCGAGGAATTCTACACACACAAAAAAAAGCCTCACAAAGAGGCGAGAACTTTTGGGCTAATAATGTTGGATTCTCCTAAAGTTTCTCATTATGTTACGAAAGCTTGTAATTGTGGAGTACACTGAATTTTTTTTAAAAAAGCTATAGTTAACTCCATTCCTTTGAAGGATTAACATTTTTCTATGACAAGTGATTCGGTTCCATTCAAGCATATTATGAATATTAAATGGAAATGTAGGTCAAAGTGAATAAGATTTAAAATGTATATCCTCGTCATTGCTGTCTCATTATAACAATGGTAACAAAGGTCTGAGCTTTATTTAACAAATAATAATGATTGCACCGAATGGCTTTAACGGTGGGATGTAACAAATCAATTTCTTTACTAATAAATAATAGAGAGGCAGTTAATCAGGAAGCCTGATTTGAATGCCAATGTAATTGCTGGTTTCCAATAATCAAATAGAAGTAATGCAAAGCGCAGCACAATAAAATGAGTTAACGCACTCAGGCCACAGCAGTTATGGTGATTTAATCCGCTAACAGTGCACCAACATTTTGTCATTGTCATGACCCATTTTGGCACATAGTTCCAATTAATAAGTCAGTTTCAGTTAACGATTTAATTCGCACTGCGCCAAAAATGTCCACTAATTAGTTTGGACCGTGAATTTTTGCAGCCAATTGTGATTCGTCTCAAAGGGTCCAGCAGCATCCGATAAGGAAGCGGGAGAGTAATGGTCAATAAGGGAGGCTGTGCAGTATCCAAATGAAAGTCTGGTCGTCGTGCAAATTTAATTTGGCGAAAACCGAGGAGGCCTGAAACCGAGCAAAAAGGATCTGGTGGTATGTGGTCCTGAAGACTGGAGGAATGGAATGAGATTTATCTGGCAAGGCAAAAGGCGTGAGGTGCATCTCAGGGAAAAGAGAGAAGGAACTCGGAGAGAGATCAAACCGGGGGCCTTCGTGTCGTCCTAAGATTTACGATGCCCGGAACACGACTTTTTACGACGCCTCCGACGCCTCCGCACAACAGGACATCCATCCGAGGTTGGGAAGGACACTAACTGCTTCCCCACAAGAATTGCGAATTTTGCAATAAATGTTCGACATGCATTATATAATACAATATTATTAAAATGAAACACTTGCAATTTGAGCAAATGTAAGTGATTAAAATATAGCTTAATTTGCACTAAGCTATTTTAATCACTTACATTTTCTGGTTATCAAAACGATTTGGCCGAATACAGATGTTACGTTCTAAGGTTGTTTTCTGCATTGTTTGCACTCTATATAGGGTTTGCCTTCCTTCCTTCCTTCCTCCTCTAATTTTCCTCCCACCCACTTCATCCTCCTCTCCCCCAAAGATTCGATCGTCCGGAAAAGAGCAAGTTGCACATCTGGACCGATCTCTCATCTCCTTTCCTCCTTCACCCATCCTCATCTTCCTCTCTACTCGAATTGATTCACGGGGAGGTCTTCCTGATGAAACTTCCTCCTCATCTTCTGCGCAGGACTTTGTTTGTGCTACTGCTTGATGAAATCCTTTTATTTCCCCCCCTCCAGTAATCACTATACGTAGTATGTACAGATCCAACATGACTTTAGTACCATCCGGTGCAATGAAAAGTGGGTTTGGAATTAATGCGTTGGAGGTGCTGTGGTTTTGCAGACCCGGGTTTGCCGTTTTCCCGCCTTGTTTTGCATACCTGTTCAAATGGTTTTTCATTAGCCGCATAGCAGCCTGGCATTTAATTACGAGTGATGAGTTCAAGTTGGGTGAGGCAAAAGGGTGGACCTTTTGTAGGTGGAAATCTGCCATGTTTGCGGGCGACGCTCGTCTCTTTCTGCAAACAAAAGACTAATGGACTCTACTTTTATATATACAGGATGGAGCTTGTTTTGTTGTCTTCTTTTGTGAAAAAAACAGGACTTTCATAACCTGCGGCCTGTTTTTGACCCGTGTTTTTATCATTGTATTGAGCGTACTGGCTGATCATGTATATCGGATTACCACAGGCTGAGTTTGGATTATACCTTTTTCCATGGCAGTAAAAAGGCATCGCTTCCTCAAACGTGCTTGAAAATGTTAGCACTTTTCCCCTGGGGGGTAAAAAGTTAGTCAAAACTGTAACCAGTGTTGATGAACTATGTATACCTGAATTATAATTAAACATAGACGTGCTTCAATGGCAGTTAACATAATTGATCGCGCTGCACATTACGAATAAGATTTAAAACGAAAATAAAATTTTTTGATAAATCCAAAACTGCATGAAACTGGTCGCAAAATTGTTTCATTCAGGGTAACCACCTGTAACATTGCAATTAATGTAGGCCTAATAATATTAATTATTTCAATATTGCAAAACACAGTGCAAACCACAATATTGTTGACTTGGGACCAACCAAACAACCAAAACAAATTATTTTGTCAAATGGCACAATTTTAGTGAAATATTATATCAATTTTACAGTACAAATTATAATTCTGCATATTTAAATAGATAATTAGCCTACAAAAGAGTTAAATGGTTCCAGCATTAAAATGTACATACATGCCTATTTGCGTATTGGACGTCATATCATTGGCTGTTTTCTGCGAATGTTTATTCTTGCGAATTTCTGTTCATTTATTTGTGACACAAACTTTGGCTATTTTTATATTTATGCACACCTTGACATTCAACAGTCGCATCCTATGCTTCACATTCAAATTCCTCCATTAAAGGTGAAGGAGCGAGGCTCCTTTTGAATGGTCCCCAAAGTGGCAAAACCCAGAGAATGAGTCCCTCTCGGCTGCTTTATGCCCTTTCACGACTGCATCTCGGCTTTAATTACACAAGAACCGTGGGTTCAGGTGATGAATGACATACACGTGTCTGGAGACGCCGAGTGTGCTGGAACTCCGGAGGAGGGGGGGCAAAGATTGAACCCGGGGCGGAATCCACCCCCCTTTCCCTTTTGCTCTAATGAGCCATCATTTCAACCCCTCTTATTGCTTGGAAATGGGCAGATTTTCAGTCCGGTCCGGACTGATATTAAAGTTGTAAATGCTGTGTCATGTCGTCGTAAGTGTTTCCTAGCCCTGTATGTACGGCCTCCCTCAGACACTTGGAATCGTAGTTTATGAACATGGGACGTAACAAGGAAGCACGTTGCGTCCCGCGAAACACAATTCCTCGTGCTAGTAGGACCCAGCCTCCTTCACAATAAATCAGTCTCGGCCTCCAAGTAGAGTATATATATCTTTACAACCACAATCTTCCGAGGGTTTCTCAAATCTGCCAACTTCCTTCAGCGCAAGGGAACATTCCCACCAATTAGGATTTGGCACACACCAAAAAGAAAAAATAGTTTGCTCCATTTTGAGCAAAATTTATTTGTTTGTCCGCAAAACTTGGGTATTCTCAAAATGCTGTCTGCTCTCCTTTAGAAAGATTTGGGCTCTTTTTTGGCGGGGGTTGGACTTTGCCAATTCCACCTTTCTTATCGCTCGGTGTGCGTCGGAATAAAAATGGAATGGGTCCCGCAGATCAACAAGAATGACAGTCCAGAAAGAATGAGATGGCCGGACTTTTCTGCCTGTTTGTATAAGGGGAAATTCGCTATTTGAGAAACGCCGAGTCATATCCTCAGATTGTGTGCTTTACATTACAATTTTCTGAGGTCTGATGATGGAGGGAAGAAAAAAAAATGTTCCGAAGTATTTAGCATCAGTTTCATATGCCAATCTATACTTTCACCGTGAAAAAACTCCCGATTTCCACACGGATGAATATCAAATCGCCAGGCAAAAATTTCAGGCCTGCGTCCAGTTATATATAGGCTTTGAAGCATTTAGCAATGCTCCATTTGGCAGAATCCGATTATACCTCGTGCGGATATCGCAATGAAAACTGCCGGAAAAAAATGCGTTCTACAGCGTAATACGAGTATATATAAAAAGCGAGCGATCTTCTCAACCGCATTCAGCCTTTTTTTTTTTTGAATTAATTCCCAAGTAATAAGCTCCTGAATGTGCGAAATCAGCGCCTTCCGAACCGTGTGAAAATAGAAAAGAAATTCAATTTCTTTGCAAATGAAGTCGGCAAGCCTTATCATGCCTGCAGCTTGAGCTAAATCACCATAAGACACTATAAGGTATATCGAGGAGTGGGGGAAATCGGACCTAGTGTGTGTTTCCTCTTATGTTGAAAGCGGAAAATTTAGTGGGTGTAAAACAGTTTAATCTGACAATCCATTCCTTTCGAACGCAAACTTTTCAACCATTTGTTTTAGAACCGGGGCACACACACACACAAAAAAAATGTCGTTGGCAACGTTACTGGCAGCAGGAATCCATCACTAGGAAAATAAGAAAAAAAAAGAGGGCGCTATGATTATATGCAAAGTTCCCAAGCCATCTCGACGGAAAGGCCTCAAGCAATATAAATGACCTGGGGTGTCAACTTGCCCAAGACACTCGCCTCATTTTTCTTATTTTGGTTTGCCGCAAATTGCGACCCGATACAGGGAGCCTGAGTACATCAAACCCTCCTGCTGAGGAATAAGCCAAACTTTCGACCTGCTGCTGGCTTCCGAAGAATGCCATCAATCTGCTAACACTGCAATTTCATTGTACCCCGCCCTAATTTAGGGGAAGAGCTCAGAACTTTTTCTTCTTCCGACTCTTGCCGAATTAATTAATATCGACTCGGTTAGTACTAATGTTGTAATTATGCGGTTCAACACGTGGTGTATAGCGAAGGACGCTTCCGACAGATGGTGCGCTGTAAGCTTCCGACATCATATGTGTCCGCTGTTTGCCATTCCTGCGTCCTAAGCACATTTTTCTGACGTTTTATCTTTATATATCAACACGGCTATATGGAACGATGATTGCACTCTTAGGAGCCAGGGTCACATGGGTGCGATAGTGACTTGGGTGGGAAATGGGGCGTTTATAATAAACGGGGCAGAGGATGATGCAGGTGCCGTATGCTTTGACACGACTCGTAAGAAAATGTCGTAAGTGCCTTGCCTCCGCCGTGCTTTTACGGCCCCCACCCCCTCTCTGCCAGGATTGATCCTACCACTTCTCTCAAGATCCTCAAGCCTTGCTACTACACGCCTGGAAACCTATTCGCCAAATAGGTGCCCTCCTGATATAGCCCTGCAAGTAGTATATCGCATGAGTTTCCTTCAGGTATGCACATACACAACCGTCAGGAGATGTTAGAAATTTCAATATTTCACTGGGGGGGACGTAACTTNGGGGGGGTAACTTGCGACACTTTCATCCAAATTGCGAACTGTCGCTTGGAATCATACAGAATGGAGGTGTTCGGGCACAGCATTTTTTTGTGTGTGATTTATTTTTGGCAGAAAATCGTGCCATTTGTAGTGCGACAGCTTTGTCAGAGAGGAAATAACTCATAGTCGACGCTACGTGGTCCAACCCGGCTTCAAAGCCTCTGGTGCGCTTGTCTGAACCCGTATTGTTGACACAAAGCGCGTCAGGACATGCTTAACGCACCTGTGAAATTCAAACAGTACATCGGCAAGCATTGAATCCGGTTTTTTCTCGCAATGTAAGAAAGTTTTATCAGTATTAACAACAAGCCTATAAACAGTAAATCGCTCCCTGCCCACATGCTGTAAAAGATGCTGAAAATCAGTTTGACGCCCCGAGGCACCCATTACTTTAAAAAAAAGCGAGAATATGCGCCACATAATGACCCGTGTCTGATTAAGTGATAAGCCATATTTGCAGGCTGCTCCTCCGTTTCTTGGCGCCTCGGGACTCAAAATGGTAGGCAGCATCCCGCACAAAAAAAAAAAAAAAATGTATAGAAAAAAAAAGTGTACACAGCACGGTGATGTGGTTCGTAATTAATGTACTGCCTTCCGGGCAAACGCATTCTCCTGAACCCGGAGCATGCTACAGTAGGCCCAACAGCATTCCGTCATTGTCTGGAGCTAGGAAAATATTGTAAAGGTCTACAAGTTTGCACTGGCGCGAATGTTCATTAAGTGTCGCACGAAAATTTCTCACCGACATTATTTAAAGTGGACCGTTTTATTGCCATTTTTATAGCAGATTCCGTGAAGAAATTTGGTCAGCACACTAGCAAGGTGAAAATATGTTTGTCCAATTCTTTTTCGACGTACAGTAAAATGTGTTTGATAATAAACCATATATTTCTTCAGGAATATACGCTATAAGCAAACAAACAAACAAATAAAAGTATTTCATACCCTATAATAGCAGCGATCTCTGTTAGCAAAAAAATCACTTTGTCTGACTTCACCCTTTTGCAGAATATATTGTGCTGTCGGGTTAATTCAAAGGAAACCAGTGTGTGGCCACCTACTGGTTAGGTCAAGGGTCAAGCTGCGTAATGAGCCGCTTCGAACCTAATTACCTGTATAGTCCTCTTAGTTTTTAATCAGATATACCGAGCTGGGTTTCTTTGAAAAGGCAGGTACCGAGGCCACTTCAGATTGGATTCAGTTCAACTCACAAAAAATGATGGCTTCGTTAGAGGGGGAAAGATAGGAATCGATAAGTTAGAACTATAATAAAATTCGCTAATTAACGACTATCGGTACTTGTTCATCTAATGAGGCTTACTTTTTAGTTAGTTTCGGGTTCGTAAAAAAAAAGCGGGAATGTTTGAAGGAAGGATGCTGCCTCATGTTTATAGAATCAAGCTCAGGTATAGCTTACCATACAAAATATTCGTAATTGTTCCAGGTTATTCGCCTGTTGCTGAATCGTTTCACCAATAATGGGACTCCCCATATCGAAAGTGACAATGAAACGGAGTTGACAATGCCTACTGATGCGCAAAACCTGATCTCATAAACCTTCACAAGCGATTACTGTCATTATGGACCCAAACAGTGCTGGATTATATGGAGCCGGCTCGTATATATACAGTACATCATACGCCAATAACGTGGATCTGCGCGAAATGCTTCCCAAAACCAAGTTGCAACAAGGGGGTAAACAAGTACTTTAGAAATGTGCATATTTACTTTTAATTTGGGTAATATTATGTTCCCTCATGGTGAGGACAATATCAAATTTTTAACAGCGCTTTCCAAATCCCGTTACATAAAAAGGACAGAGACAGCATATCCTATGTTGTAACTTCACTTGCCCCAAAGGCAGTATAACCCAGCCACTAAAAAATCCTGCCCCTCCCCCCCCCCCCCCNCCTTTTTCTTTTTCTGCCCCGTATCTTATGATACACTTGTGCACAAAACGCGTACAAATGCCGTACATTACTGCAGCTGATAAGCCGTTCCTATATAATGGTTGTTAGGAGAGAGCGGTCCCCTCCAGGGCAAATGCTCTCGAAAATCCGGAGCCCACATTCCCCTCGTTAGCATTCTGCCTTTGTTTCTGCCTGCACACATTCGGAGGGCCCCAAATGTCTCTTCTTTTTTGGAGGAAAAAAAAAGTATGGTAGTACAATTTTTTTTTCTCCAGAAAATAGCTGGTGCCAATACCTTTCTGCGAAAAAGCATTAAAATGAAATCACATATTTTTAACATAAAAATTGGGTAAGCCAAGGGAACGTGCGACAAATTCGTATAGTACGAGACCATCATAGTGGGTCGTGTGGACAATGCGATAAAACAGGTCATAAAAGAGTGGGTGAATTGTTAGTGTTTAACGGGCTTAAAAAATCAGGTGACATTTCGGACTGGATTTACAATATATGTGTAGGCCAAATTGCGGCACAATCGTATGGTAATTGACGTTATCCCAGCTGGAATATTTTTGGGGCTCCCTTTTAACTTTTGAAGGATCGGGTTGTGGGGGGGCATTGTTTGCAATTCATTAAGCACGTGCACTAATTGCGACAACAATCGCGTGTAATTGACCGAATTTTCGTCAATTACTCATCCAAATTGATTTTAAGTAACGGGGGCTTGCAAGTGATAAGCAAACCTCATATAACACATGTCGAATTGACATGTTAGCGACGAGTCAACACCGCAGTAACAATAACTCAAATGGAATGAATTTACACATGGAATTATTGAATATTTATGTTTCATACCATTTGCGGAATTCATTGTTGGCATAGGACCTTGCATAGGACACTAGTTGCAAAATTTTATTCTCAACATGCATTGCGAAATTATTAAATTCATTAGTTGTTTTCTCGCATTTTCTTGTCTATAACAAACGATCGGAAATACCTTATTAAAAGGCTTCAAAGTCATCAAAGAACGATTCATGTTTACGAGCAAATATAACTTGGACAATATTTCAAAGGCTATGTTGGGCCCCGGGTACAACTTGTGGCATAGTCACTGTCTTTTTTTTTTTTCTCTCCAAATTTGAAATTCGGGGCCAGCTTCTTTTCTTCGCCTCGACACAAAAGCATATTGAACTCTTTTTTTCTTCTTCTTCTTCTTCTTCTTCGTCTTCCTTTCCTAGTAGTCGAGGGGCCCCTTGCAATACTCGGAATGCAGAAGCGAACAAAATAAAATCGATTTCCCAGCATTATTCTCTTCCTCCAGAACATTTGGAGCAAAAAGATGCTCCCTATACTGAAGCAACAAATTCAGCAACAACACTGCCAATTTGTTAACATCGATATTGTTAATATTACGGCTCAATTGTATCTGAACCAGGAAGAAACTTCGGGCGGAATATTTTTACAGTGCAATAAAATGTTAGTAGATCTGTTCAATATTTACGGTCCTTTTGTAGCCGGCTTAAAATTCAAGGGTTGTAAATTACTGCCTCGTTTTCTATGGTATTGTGCCACTTCCTAGTACTATTTCGGGGCATGGCTCTTTTTTTTATATTAAGGGAAAAAGATCGTTGCATCTATGCCACAATCTATAGTAGTTCATAGACTTACCACTCCCTGTTGAAGCGTCTCAGTTGCATGAAATTCCTCGCCATCTGTTGCCAACATTTGCAATCGAACACCCTGCAAGCGGGGTGTACAAAAATGCTGAAATGCAAAAAAAAAAATTGCATTTAATCATATGTTTAACTGCAAAAAGGGGGGCAGGCCAGCCTACCAGTGTTTTTATTGCAGTTATTACATCCATAAAGGCCAAAAAAATAAATAGCATCGAAGGATTTAACAATGATATCTCTCTTGTTTCTGGTCGGGAAGATTTTAAAGAGGGGGGTTTCCTATGGTCCATTTGTTTAACACATACACAAATTGTGCTTGGAGAATAGGAAGCCGGAAGTTCATCCCAAGAACAGGTGGTACTTGGAGTTGTCGTAGCCCATGTCTTGTAGGATCCTGTAATGTGATTGCCATTAGAGTACTAAGGTTGACGCAGGTAATAAGAATTAGTGCGCACCTTTCGGCTTCCTTAGTAAAGGGCAGTGGCCCACAAATGCAGGAGTAGACGGATTGTTCCTCGGAAAGGGTAGAAGCAGAAGGAACAGTCATTTCTATAAGCTGTCGACTAATTCTTCCAGTTGCCCCTTTCCAACTACTGGATGGCTCAGAGAGGACGTGACATACCTCAAACCTGCAAATGACTTGGTCACTTGCTGCAAACTCATGCATTTAGAATAACTGGATGAATGATTAACAGGCCCAAGTAGAATCATGATAGCATGCAAACAATTGGACAATTAATAAAATTTGGCTTGTTACAGGTGCCTCTTACACTAACGTTATACTCAAAACAAGTAATGTCAATAGTTGTTATGTCCTCTACAATGTAACAACTATGACCTTACTTACCAGTAGTTATCAATGCTGATTTGGTCCAGCTGCTCTTTCCATATAATATCCTTTTCAGTTTTATTAAAATAAATTAGTTGAACTCTTCTGAAATTTAAAAAAAACACCTCTGAAAACTACCTAATTTAAATTTCTGCCCACTTAAAGGTTACCATTTAAATTAAAGGCACAATATGGCTTTGCGACTTATCCAGTGTAAATCTACCTATCTAAGCTGCTTTGCATAAAGTGCACTTAACTTTCCTTTCAGTTTTGTGTCACTAGCGGAGTGTTTGCTTCTCCTTGAGTGCCAGATGGATCAAGATACCGCAGCCCTTCAGTCATTAACAAAACCAATATCATTGAGTAAGCAGACTGACATCTGATAAGATTCGGGGCTGCTACAGCTTGTGCCAACTGAGTAAATGGAAATGTCGCTGATTGGCAAAATCTTTTTGCAAACTGCCTCTTTTAAGTGTATTGGCTAGCAGGTTAAGAAATTGTGGCTTTAACCAGGCTTTACAAAATAATGAGCTGCAATGGGCAAAGAAGATGCATGAGATGATGCATTCTATCACTTAATCCAATATCTGATTACTCTCGCCATGTGATTGTCTACTTGCAGCTCCCTCGAGGCTGACCGGGCAATCTTTGTAATTAAATTTTCCCAAGCTTAATTTATCCGGGGCGGACTTTCCTTCACAAACTAATTAACTTCTATATCATTTGGTTAATCACCCTAATAGCCATGACATCCCACACTATTAGTGTAAGTTGCTCTGAGAACCAGGCGGTATGCCAGACAACAATCCATGTCGTTCTCTGGTATGCATCGCACCTGAGATCAGCCAGCTGCTTCTCCATCGAATACTGAATTATCCTGGTCATTGGCGTGAAACCGGTTCCAGCTGCCAGCAACACCCAGATGGAAGCAGAGTGCAGCCGAGTAACGTCAAACCCTCCCAGAGGGTCACTGATTTCCACCGTGTCGCCTTCCTTCAGCTGCCCCACATACTGACTGAACACACCCTCGGGATAGATCTTGATGATGAAATTAATCGGATCGCTCCTCATATGTTTTGGACTGCTCGTACTCTCACTGGTTGCGCTCCCACTGGAACTGCCCTCTGTGGACTGCGTGAAGGCTGGATGCAAAGCTGCAGGCACTGGGGTGTAACTTCTAACGACTTGTTCCCCTGAGAGCAGAAGGAACATATCTAAATGAATGGATAGAATACATAATTATCATTATTACTCTTTGACTTCTGTTGCATTAAATAATTTAACAAATCATATAGCATTTAATGAGCCTGTTGAAATCTGATGAAACTTAAGAACTCTTCAACGTTGAGCGTGTTTGCTCCATACATCAAGAGTCAGCTTCTAATCAAGATGACATATAAAAGTCTTCTCCGCTGAGCCAACAACTTTCAGCTGATGAAAATCAGAGGCTTCCTTTCTCACCTTTGCCCAACAAACGCACCGGCCATTGCCAGCCGATGCATTCAGCTCCAGAGTTAATATAATGGTATCGCAGGAAGCCATACACCTCTCCTCGCATGGTGCTAATTAGCAGTCCACCATAAAATGATCCTGCCTGTCACATGTGCATGGATGAATTTCAGGAAACAAGCTCCCTAATTTGTTTCCCAGCTCGTTCATTACCGGATCAAAAGAAGCTTCGGGTGCTAATTAGAAGCCGTAACAAAATTTTCAAATAACCCTCCCCTCATCCCACCTCTCGCTTTGACACGTCAATGGTGACGTTCAAAACACCATGTTTTGGATTTTTTTTGTGTGAACCGCACCTTTGATTCTGGTTCGCCAAAGGACGTGCCTTCCAACAGAAACCCTTAAAAGACATCCTTCGTCTTCAGGCCGCAGGACCAGAAACCTGCAGTTGTGAGTGGCAGACGAACAATGGACGAGTCTGCAAGGCCTGAACCGAGCTTCCCAGGTCTCCTCTCGCTTCCAGCTGGCATGACCTTCAAGGGGCTCACCTATACTCTGAGTAAAATAGTCTCCAGTTAGATCAACTAATTGTGGTAATAATCAGGTTCGTGGCACAAATCCACAATCCAAGAGAACGGAAGGGAAAAAGTTCTGGATTGTTGACTTTCAACGTAGGTAACTTTCAACTGCACTGAGAGGTAAACAATCTGTAACATCTCTTGAATTGTGGATTTAAGCACTAATTTTGCCAGTAATGAAATATGTCTACAGTAACACAATTTTTGGTACCAAGCAATATTACAGTTTATGCAACATAAACTGATTCAGAATCATCCACTCATATATATACTGAGTAACGCTGATGACAACGACCATCGACAATATTGTACCCAGAGCAACAAGTCTCCTTTGGCACAGCCAGTTGGCTCCGTCAATAACCCAGTGAGTGGAAATGGTGCCAAATGATGGCAGATATGATACTGCAAGAGGCAGATATACCATACAGGATATTGGGGGATTCGAGTGCTCTAGATTCTTTAAAGATGTGAGCAAGAGGGAGGCGAATAACTTGCCAAAAACCTGTGGCGTCTCTTCATACCTTCCAAATGGATTCGTTCGCCTTGGTCAGGATGACCTCAACTTTTCCGGCAGGGGTGGTCTTGATGGTCAGTACATCTTTGAGGGCATCATCCGGTCGCCAGTGGAGGTAAAAGCAGTGCTCCTGGATGCTGATCAGTACGGACAACCTGGACTCACTGCACTCGACACACACATGGTCCTGCGTCACTCCAGACCACTGGGTGTAGACCACTACTGATATGGATCGGAGTGTCTGGAACCAGTCATGTCTAGGGGCAGATGGCGGCTGAGGAGACTTGGGCGCAGGAGGATTCATCCCACCTCTCCCTGAACTGGACGTCCCGGCTGAAACAATACAGCACATTAAAACTGATCTATTCCCAGCCATTGATTCCCAGACTCACCCTTGTTATTCTCCGTGAAGTTAAGGCGTCCGATCTGCTTCAGGAATGAGGTGGAAGGTCTCAGGCGTCCAACCAGACACTTCTGGAGCATCGATTCGAAGTTAACCCATCGATGAATCTTTCAGGAGGAGAAAAAAAAGAGTATCCACGCACATCATCCTCTGCACTCAAATGGTCTTATTACATGCCACACTCTGCTTGATGAGCATGAGATGGCCCCAAGTGGCGCAACCCCATTTATTAACATTATTAACCCTGTTATTAATGATTAAGGAAATTCACCCCCCCTCCGCTGCAAACAGGACTTTAATCAAATTGGCGAGAATGAGCCCATTTTGCTAATGGATCCTTTCGGTTGATGGATGGGTGCTAAAATGGGGGTATTAATACCTGGTTGAAGAGATCAGTCGCATCTTTTCCAGCTCCACGCATAAGTTCATCTTCGCCTCCTGGATGGTAATCCATGTACGGAGTCACGTTGTACACTTTACCTGCAATATGTACGACATCATATTCCTCCAGAGTAATGAGCTGCACATCTCATTAATAGTACTTAATAGGGAAGAGCAAGTTTGTAAGGATTCGGCGAACTCTATTGTAGAAACTACCTCCCATTATTACTGGCGACCTAGTTTTCAACCAATTTCATCTCTCGCCAAGAAGAAAAAAAAAATTGCACCAGAAACTTTGAACGAAAAATTCTGGCTGACGTCAAACTCCTAAAAAAAAAGAGGAACAAAGTAAGAAAAAGTCCTTCCCATATATTGCGCATCTTTGCAATAAAGTCGGACAGAAGTCTGAGCGTGTCCGACCAAGCGGCAACAAAAGGGTCTTATCAGTTTCCGGGGGGAACTGTCCCATTTCATACCTTTCATCAAGTCTGATTCCGGATCTCATTTCCTTCCCTTGGGACACACCCACGCTGGGTTACAACTAACCTTGTCCTACGACAGGTTCATTACTATTAAATCTCAAGGGGAGGATGGGTGTACCAAGTACTCTAAGGAGGATATAGTCCCAGAAAGGTCGCAAAATTATATTAATATTAATTACTTTATGCGGTTCGTTTATTTTCTAGTTAATTATATTAGTAACACTGACCTTTTAGGGCCATCCAGGCGTCCTTCCTGGTGTTGTGTTTGGCTAGTTCATCAGGGGTCACGTCTCGAAGGCACCCACCTGTCCCTGCGAGGTCATTCGTAGTATGGGTCAGTCTGACCCAGTCCATCAACGAGTGACCAGGTTTCAGGGCCACCTTGTTCTTCGGATTCCCTGCATGGAAAAACACAAGCTTATGAAAAAACAGTGCCAAAATAAAAAAGCCACAGTGACTATCACACAAAAGCTGTTGGTCTGACCTAAAAAACAGTATGAAATCCTCCGAAATCAGCATGTGATTATTAAAATTTGCATATACGTGTCCAGTTGATCGATGGCTTCCACAATTTTCGATTCAACATGAATTTTGTATCGCATTTGCCGTAAGCTATTCCGTCTTTAATGAGCTGATGTGGTAGTTACATTCACGCATATTATTATTAATGCAGTAGATTACACTGAAATGCATAACTTCAGCTTGAACTGTATACAGTTCAAGCAGAACTCCATCAGCCAACATAAACTCTGCAATTTTTTGATGAGGTTTAGCATTTTTGCTGCAGTGTTTAATTCCAGGAAATCGTAAATTGAATTTGCAAACAGTAGTAGCCCACGGCTTATTACGGAGCCTCATGGAAAAATTCCGCAGTGTCGCCACCGTCTATGCGAGTTTAACATGGGAAAGCGCTACTGCGGCG